>JAHQIW010003903.1:0-67838 GCA_019055375.1 Parelaphostrongylus tenuis | reverse complement strand
CTATACCGAATACCTGCCGATACTGATTGCCCGCTGACAATAATTTGTTTGTCTATATAATACATTCTGCTGCTGAATTGTGGACAACTGACTCAAATCAATCCGTCTCTGAGAAAGGCGAAGGCAACGAAACTTCACCGAGTAGACTTATTCTTCTTCATCAACATCGAGCCTTGCTAGAAATGCAATCTGGGATCAAGTGCAAATTCCAAAAAAAAGAATGTTTTTAGCCTAAACGAGGTTGGTACGCCAGGGCCATACACCGGTGTTTCGGAGGCTTCGGCCTCCTCGTCAGTGACCCCCGCCCCACATTAAGCCCTGCATTGTAGCAAGGAGGGAGACGTATGTGGTATGTGGTGGTGTCATAGTGTACAATGACACTGGTCCCACCATCAGGCGATGGTTACGGCTGGTAGACCAAAACTAATCCATAAAATCTACTATCTCTAGAACCTCGTGATAAACATTCAAAGAATTCCAAAAAAGAATGTTTTTAGCCTAAACGAGGTTGGTACGCCAGGGCCGTACACCGGTGTTTCGGAGGTTTCAGCCTCCTCGTCAGTGACCCCCGCCAGGCTAAAAACATTCTTTTTTTGGAATCATTTTGAATGTTTATTACGAGGTTTTAGAAACAGTCGATTTTATGGAAGTGCAAATTGATAACGATAGAAGTGTGCGATTGGGACGCGTCTGCCGTGTGAAAAAACCTTTGTTGTCAACATTCAATAGAACTATTTATTTTGAGCAAGCAAAGTCTAGCATTTATTCGAGTGGTCGACTTCCATCAAATCACCACATGCTAAACGAAAAGTGAACGATTAGAAGAGAAGAATATTTCCAGAACTATTCTCCACCTAAATCTAGTACAAGGTTAGGACTTCTTCGAAATTGGTGGCCGATGTCGGCGACTTCGCTTTTTTCAGACATTAAGCGCATTTATGTAACGTAATTCATATAAGTATGCGGATAACCTATGAGTGAAAACGTGTTGTATTTCCAAACGTCATTTTACTCAAGAGAAAAACCTCTCACCGTGTTACCAACCTACGTTTTTTGCACGTGATGACGTTTGATCCCAGCCCATATGTTTAAGGAACAAAGGTGTTAGCTCATACATGATAGTGCACATCGTAACTCAGAGTAGAGAATTAGTCTGAAACAGGATACCATCTGATTAGTTACGTTCACACACTCTTCGCTCTCGTTCATTTCGGGATTTTCGGGATTTTGGGATTTTATCCAAAAACCTCGAGTTATTTCGTGCCGGAGTTTGACTCGTTTCCCAGGTTTTAACTAACACCTCAAAGTCGTCTCACTATGTATCTCTATCTTATATGTACCTAAAAGACTGGTTGCACAATTTCTTGACTTTCCGTTTAGATCTTGCTTTATACGCACATAAGCAGCATAATCACCATCATGATAAATGATTTGAAGCCATCTGTTTGTGAAGAGATTGGATCTCCTTCTTCCAGAAATAATTAGGCGATAATAGAAGTTGGTGAAGTCACTTTCGAGCTAATTGCAGCCTTTGAATTTTGTTCCTTCGTAGATGCTGCTTCAGGGCGCGGAAGAGATTGTAACCGTGGAGTACTATTAAGGTTATATGATTGATGTGGTATCGTTGTCCAGCCCAGCTATTCAAAAATGCGGCGAGTATACTTTGCAACATGAGGTGATCGCTCAATACGTGCGGTGTCTATCGAAATCTTTTGCGGTAGCACATCTCATTTAGATGGCGAGCAATGTGCTCCGGTTGTTACCTAGTGTTTACCCAAGGTACCAGAACATTCTTTAGCCTACCACACCTTCGTAACATTCATTTCACTCTGATATAGGAAGAACTATATAAAGTTCTAGTGCAAAAGAAGTTATCAAAAGTATGCGAAACTTGTAGAGGAAATCGTTAGAGTGCCAAGTTATTGGAATTAGCAAATTTTTTTTCAAACGGATAATGATTATTTATTCAAATAAGCGCGATCGCGTCCTTTCGAAACGGCGGTTTAAGTCACATTGAGCAACGTATTTTAAAACGCGCGGTTTCAGTTACTTACGATTTTTTCACCGTTGCGAGGAAATTTCTAAGTTTGACGTTTCACAACTGTAGAGCAAAATTTATTCTATCATTCTGTATATTTCAGACTCTATCTCGAATTCATATCAACACGTAATCCGTTATGAATTCATACGAGTGGCTAACTACGCAAATGCGGAATGTGATCTCCTTCAGCTTCTACAACGCACTATGAAGACCTTTCCAAAACTAAAATTAGTTTTGGAATTATAGATTCTGACTATCAAATAAATGCTAAACCGTAACCAAAAATCAAGTTCAAGCTCAGCAAAGCCGAAGAGCGCTACAAAGGTGAAACGAGACTTATTTCCTCGCCATTCCTACGGCAACCATGATGGCCTTTCCAAACATCAATTGAGAATTGAAAACTGCCATTTTTCAGCGACCACTGCAGATCTAGTGGAACATCTGCGCCCGACGACAAAACCCCGAAAGTGCCATTGTACCATCTACGGTACATTCGGTCCCCAAAGGGCCAGTGACTGATTTTCAGTTGGCAGTGATGTCCTTCTATGAACAGCGAAATGAATAACGTCGAAACGTGACTTCAACAAAATCATAAGACAGCCTCGTATTATTTAGTGTGATGCATGTCGAAGATGAATTAAAGTGAATTTCAAAATTATCGTTTCGATATGCTCCAGCTAGTCTAACATCGACAGTAATAAGATGGGTTGTTTGCAGATAAACATGCCCTTATTAAGGAACAACTAACCAATCAATCAACTTCTGGCTTGTACTTAAGGAATCCGCCGAGCGATATCCCTTCATTTGGGCAGCCATCCACTATAGAAATACGACTCGGTGCGTTACAAAACCAATATCACGTGGACCAGCGAATGTGCACAGTTGACTTGAATCATTCTTTCTCTGAAGAAACACTAGGACATGCTAACTGAACAGAAGCGATATAGCAAATTGATGTACGCTAATAAATAATCAAATGTATGCAACACTGTATTACAACGCGAAGGTCCCCGACTCCTTTTTGCATCGGTGAACTACAAGTATCTTGAAGAAATTAACAAGACTGATATGGGAGAAATGTGAGAAAAGAGTAAAATTTTCTAACTTCTTGTTTGAACGTGCTGAGCAAGGAAAAAAGAGAAATTATGCAATGGAGAGATTACACTCATTGATGGAAAAGAATGAGGAAACCTCTTAAAAGCAGTTGGCCAACAAGGAGACATTTGTTTTACTATTGGACGTCTTCAACCACCTGGATGTAGTCACATCGGAGTTTAAGGAAAGATGGGAATTTGATTGGGTGGATTAGGTCGTCCTGAGGGCACTCAACCAGAGGGATTTCGTAGAAAACGTAAGCGATGCGGATGTCCAGTGTCAGAATTACCATGGCAAAAATGTGCTTGTAGTACAGAATAAACACGGATAAGAAAGAGTTAGCACCCATAAGATGATAAAACAAAGTCTTTCTGTAATTCAAAGAGGTTCCAAGTCAAGGAGTTCAATCATAATCAGGATATTCTTGAGAGCTATTGACGAAGTGACGTCGCATGCTGCAACAGCATTTTTGACAAACAGTTTATCGATTTCTCATTTTTAATCGCTATCATGACTTTGTAGCACTCTATGAAATGGAATACTTACAAAAATTCAAAAGAACAAATCGATGAAGTGCTTGAATAGCTAATTATTATTCACTTACGGCAATGAATTTGAACGAGAAGCGGTCAAGGAAAATAGATGGTTTACTATTTCGGCTAGTTCGCCGTCTCTTGCCAGCCCTTAGATGACGTAATTTACTATATCATATCCAATTACTCACTCAAAATATATACAATGAAAATCTACTGGAAAAACAATATATGTGAGCATTACAATTGATTTGCATAAGATTTTCATTAAACGTAGGAAATATTGCAGCACAAAATTAGCCAACGAAAGGTCAATTCGGCATGATCGTGAAATTCATTTAGGGCTTTAAGGCTGGCGTGCGTCATGATAACCAGCAGGGTTAGTAGTCCATTTGTAGCTGAAATTCTTGTCGTAGTAGTACTGATACGAAGACAAACTTAATCGAAGACGAACGACAAGTAATATATACGTATATGCACAGATACAAATACATTATATATATATATATATATATATTATTCATGTGTTATATTGGGGGTGTCATGGCCGAGTGCTTGTGATGCCTGTTGTGGTGCGCGCGGGACCTAACCTTGTCCCCAACACTCTCTGGAAGTCAGCAAACGAACGCTCTGTGGAACGTCACAGACAGGATATCTTCGAAATTGCAAGGAGACGTGCTCGAACGAGTATTCTATGACGGTTGAAAAAACGAATTGATTGTTGAAAAGTTCTGGGATCCGCAGAGTGAAAAAAAAAAACACTGTGAAGGCGGATTAAGAAAGTGTCAGCGTCCAATACATAGTACATATATATATGTATTGGCGCTGACACTTTCTTATATATATATATATATACTATATATATATATATATGCGTGCGTGTGTGTGTGTAGTGTGTGTGTGTGTGTGTGTGTGTGTGTGATGATGATGTGTGTGTGTGTTGTGTGTGTGTGTGTGGAAAGGGGCGCATGTGGCGCAGTGATTATAGGTGACCTGCGTCGCAAACGAGGTCAATGGTTCGATCTCGCGTTAATGGCTCACCAAGCCACCCATACCTGCGGTGTCGGTAAATTGGTACCAGATTGGTCTTAGGCTTGTCTGGATGGGATAAGCAGCACTGACTCGGTACAGCGTGAGGCGACCGTGAGTTATTCTAAAGGCCAGAATGTCATTGAGTCATCTCAAAGGAAGTTAAAATTGAAGACGAATGTATGGCACATCCTTCAGGAATTGAGCAAGGGCACAGCTTTATCCAGCTTTATAATATATATATATATATATATATATAATATAGGATGGACGCATGGTGAGAGGCGATATTCGTAGCAGCATGACAAACTAAATTATAGTATACGTTCTATTACATGTCATTTCTTTCATAGAATTTGACAAGCTGCAGAAGGACGAGATGAGATGGCACTCTAGCCATGGAAAAAAAAATTTAATATTATAATTTGTTCACAGATAGGGAGTATCTGCCTATGGAAAATATCCTGTTTTATGAGCTTGCTGAATAGAAGTAGTTTCAGAAATGACAAAATCAAGATATGTTAGGCAATCATTATTTGAGCCACGCATGTCAGTGGTTTGTTAATGAGGGCTGACTTATAGAGCCCGATACAGGTTGTTTCGATCTTGCGATCTCATCAGTCGGGCAGTTGCCCTTTCTCGTCTTTTGCTAGTCTCTGTGGGTGCTCCAGTCCCCACAATAAGAGTTAGCGACGACGTACGATTTTACACTCTATGTCCAGTGAAGAAAACTCACCAAACACAGAGTGTTGTACACTCGAATGCTCGTGGCTAGTATATTCAATATATCATATCTTTTGTTTCGAGTGTTTTCTTAAGACCACAGCTCAAATTTCAATATGCCTGGTAATCATTATTCTATTGTGGGGGTTGGAGCACCCACAGAGATTAACAAAAGACGAGAAAGGGCAACTGCCCGACTGACGAGATCGCAAGATCGAAACACGTGTATCGGGCTCTATAAGTCAGCCCTCATTAACAGACCACTGACATGCGTGGCTCAAATAATGATTACCAGGCATATTGAAATTTGAGCTGTGGTTTTAAGAATACACTTGAAACAAAAGACAAGATATGTTAGTTTTGAAACTTTCAAGACACAGCTCACAAGCACCACTTTCTTACCTACGACGCAGACTTACAATCTGCAATTCGTGATTTGAGCCTCTACAGTTATATTAAAATGATCTAAACGGAACTTCTGTAGATCGACTGGCTTTCAAATTCCGCGCAATTATACAATAACAGTAATTACTTCAAAAAAAGGGCTCTCTCTCTGCTGATATATTTGTGATAAGTGATTTTTTGTCCTACAGAGTTTCTATATGAGCCCATCTTTATGCGTTATTCAAATTATCACAATAATAGGCTGTTGGCTTTAAGATGAGCAAATGATTCGCCACCTTGTGATAATCTAATTCTACGACGATGGTGAGCCGACGCATATATCGAGTTTCCAGTCTGAAGCAAACTGGTAGTGAAACTCGCTTCTCAGTGTACACCGTAGTTCGTTATCTAAGTAAACCCCTCAACCATGATGATGATATAAGCCGTCAAGGTATAACATGTGACTAAGGGTTGACAGTTTGAAGACCAGGGCCCAGAAGGCGTGTCTGGCCCCACCCTACTGTCCCCGCCCCAGCTAATAACGTCCGTCCTTTAATAGATGATCGTGAAAGTGATTGGGATGATACGATAGTGATGATAGTGATAGTGATGATAATGATAGTGATTATAGTGATAGTGGCTGTAGTGGTAGTGATAATAGTGACAGTGATCATAGTGATAACGATAGTCATGGTATTAGTGATAGTGACAGTGATAATGATAGTTACCATTATCACACAATTGACGATAATGATAACTATCGTTATCACTATCACCATCGATGTCATTATCACTATCACTGTGATCACTATCACTATCATCCCAACCACTACCATCATACCACTCATATGACCATGCCATCATCCGAATCACTTTCACGGTCATCTATCAAAGGACGGACGTGAGTGGTTGGGGCGGGGCCAGTGGGGTGGGGGTCAGACACGCCTTCTAGGCCCTGGTACTGAACTGGTTTAACTCGATAGTTTTATTGAGTTTTTTGGTAGACGATAGACTTATTACTGACTAGCGATACAAATGAAATTTTTGGAGGGTTCAATGGAATTCGTGATTTTTAATCTAATGAAAGTGAGTGATCTCTTCTGTTTAGCCGTTCCGATGTGTTATTGATATTACTTATTGAATTACAGCGAAACATATAACATTGCAGCTGCTATTGCAGCATTAATATTTCAGCGGTTGTGGTGGCTTACATCTTGGCGAGGTTTGCCATCTTCAGAGCCTTGAAAGGTCAAAATGATTCGCAAATCGTTCACTAAAAGCCTCCACAACCTCAGCAGAAAACGTAAGAAACAGATTTTGGATCGCATAGTAAAACTTCATTACAAAAGCACTCTCATCGCTTAGATGTTTTAGGCCTTTCAATCAATCATCGAAGACCTGCCACTTCGAGTCTGTGCTTAAGTGAGACTGTACCTGGTTCACGCCGGAAATATTAGCCTGAGGTATGGTGCGATGTCACGCATTATTACGAGGCACTCCTCTTTGCGGTTCATTTTTGAGCCTTTGCTATGTATCCAAAATGCCTCCAAAGTTTTACGCGTAGACGTTTTCGATTCCTGTGCAAGGACAGTGAATTAACGTAAAAATTTGCCCCCTTTTGCCTTTGTCCTTATGCGTGCCTAGTAGGGTTTTCGAGTTGGAGTTACATTTCCCCAGCTAAGTGCTCTTTGACACGGACGCAGAGTGGTCTACCCGTTTCGCTAATACTTTATTACCGGATGCCTCGCAAAAGATTAGGTGAATTGTACCCGACCTCAGGCAGTTGCCGTCTCTGCCGTTTGAGCAAACTTTGCAGTTCTTCGTTTCGCAGAGGGGATCTTATAGACGGTTGCGGACTAATTGGCGTTTTAGTGTATTTGGTGGTATCTCGACTATTGCTACCAATTATCCAAACCTGCTCTTTTTAAGCAGCTTTCAAATGCTGTACATACTTCGTTAGCAATAAAGAGCAGGATGAAAGGAACTTTTTCCTCGCCAGGTTTCCACTTGGGAGCGCCAAATTCCCTCTAATCTTTAACTGAGGAGCACCTACCGTGCTGTAGCCATTGAAGATGGCTATTTTTCGCGCCAAGCTTGGGGATTCTGCCTTATTTTCTTTTTCTGTGCACCCACTAACAGCTGTTCGAAACATGTTTTTCACAAGTGCACATTTTGCGTGCGACGGATGGGAAGATAGATAATGAACCAGAATGTTTTGGTTGCTTGGCTTGCGGAACCGTTTTGTGATGCAGGAGTTCTTGGATAGGTTGACATGAACGTTCAAAAATGGAAGCCAATTTGACCTAGGTTTCTCACGAGTGAACTTTATTTACTTTGACTTACTATTCAACTACTCAAAACATTTGTACATTCCCTCTTGCTCTGAGCAGACTGCAAAGCAATCATCTATATACCTACAGTAGAGTAACGGCTGGAGATCGATTACAGGGGATTCTACTTTAGACATAAAAGCGATATCAAAGGTCCGAGTTAGTCGTTGTCCCATTGTCTGCCCTCTGGTCTCCGCAAAATAATTCCCAGACCATCTAAAGAATGAGCATTTAGGGCACTCTTTCAGCAGAGCCGAGACCTGCCGAATGGAGAAGCCGTACATGTTCGTGGTTCTTTCGTCGCCGTTAGGAGCTCGTATATGACTTGCATTGCGGACTCATTCGACGCGTTTGTGAGCGCTCCTATACAAAGGCCTGGCGAGGTTAAAATTCCATTCATCCTGCCCTTTATCTCTAACGAAGTAAGGGCAGCTATTAAACGCTACTTAAAAAGAACAGGTTTGGTTATTTCGGTAACAGTAATCAAGATACCACTAAATACACTAAAGCGCCAATTAATCCGCAACCGTTTATATGATCGCCTCTGCGAAACCAATTACTGCAAAATTTGCCCAAACGGTTGAGATGATGATTGCATGGGATCTGGTACAATTTACCTGATCTCTTGCGAAGCATGCGGGGATGAATATATTGGCGAAAAGGTAGACCACGCTGCATTCGTGTAGAAGAACACCTAGCTGGGAAATGTAACTCTAGCCGAAAAACCCCACTAGGCACGCATAAGAAATAAAAGCATAAAGAAGCAGATTTAGACGTTGAATTCACGATCTGCACAGGAATTGAAAACATTTGTGTGTAAAACTTGGAAGTCTTCTGGATACATAGGAAAGGCCTAAAAATGAACCGCAAAAAGAAGTGCATCGTAATGACGCGTGACCTCGCACCATATTTCAGGCTAATATTCCCGGCCTGAATCAGGCACAGTCTCACTCAAGCACAGACTCCAAGTGGCAGGTTTTCGATGACTAATTGAAAGGCCTAAAACATGTAAGCGGTGAGTGTTGTTAGAACGAAGTTTTCTTATGCGACCCAAAAATTTATTTCTTATGTTTTCTGCTGAGCTATGAAGGCCTTTGATTCAATAATTTGCAAATCAATTTGACCTTTCCAGGCCCTGAAGATGGCGAACCTTGTCGAAACGTAAGCCACCACAACTGTTTCAATATTCATGCTGCATTATCAACTGTATTGCTATATGCTTCTCTGATATTTAATAAATATTATCAATAACACTCGGAACGGCTAAAGAGAAGAAAACACTTATTCATTCAGAATCTGCCGAGCTTAATAGATAGTCGGTCTTGGAATTTATCAGCAACTGTTCAATATGAAAGTGTCGTCAAAATATTTCTACTGCTGATTATTAGCGTGGAATCTTGGCATAAAAAGCATGTGGACCTAGTCACATGCTTTTTATGCTCAGTTCTCAGTTTTTATGCTCATTATAGTCAATGATTACCCCTCGAAAGGTGAAATGAAATTTATCAGAGCAGATCGCCACAAAATCCAAAGGATCGTCTACAGCGCTCCACTGTTGGTCACCATGTATCAAGGTGTTCAAATAATCTTTCCAATTAGAATAAAAAGCACTGAGCGACAGAAGATTGCCTCAAATTGAGATGAAGTATTGCGAACTGTGAGATGCTGCCACCTTGCTCCATTCACTCAAAGTCACTTGCATCTGCTATGGTGAAAGGTCAAGAGGTGCCCGATCACAGTTCTCCTCGTAAACATTCAAAGTTTCTCCAACAACCAGTCTACAACTTTAGGAAGGATTAAACATGTCCTGCTTTTATCTTTGCTAGTGAATTTCTATAACGCAAGAGGCAAAATTATTATGAGAATGGACACTTCATGATATAATAATATGACCAAATAACTTTGTCAACATACAATTCACAATTTTTTTAACTTAATTACAATATTTGCTGAAATGGACGGTGTAAACGATAAAGATTACGATGTCCAAAAGAAGAAGAAAAGGCATCGACGTGACTCTTGCTCAAGGTTGTACAATTACTTTGTACCTCCAAATTGACCATTTCTCGATAAACAAAAAGTGTGTCCGTGCTAAAGTTTAATTTTTTGAATATTTTGGCCAAAAGTAAGCATTTATTAATGACCGCAGTAAATTTTGATACCGATATTTTTTATGAAAAAAAAATGCGCAATCAATGAATAAGTGTAACCTTTTGAGTCGACTGCATTTTGAACTTGACTACGATCCTTCACGCGAATTCAATAATCTGTGACCTAATCATTTGTAATTTGTGAAAAATTAAAGCGGAAAGGCAGAAAGTATTGTTTATTCAAAACACTTCAAAGTGGATTCCACGCTCTAACTGACGGCAGCAACTGCCGAAAAAAAGTTCGATCCAAGCGGGCTAGCTGTTAACATCCGAATCGCTCGGTTCACTACAATTTGCCACATCTGCCTCGACCAATTCGCCATAATGATGTTTGTGGTCTACACAAAAGTTTATCAGAATGATTTTTGTATAATCAAGAAGGCATTGCGAACCGTAATAGCTCCTGAGACTGTCCTGTGATTGGCTGGAATAGGGTCGATTTCTTTGTTTGGCATGCCTATCTCACACATTGGTTTGGTGTTCGTTTTAACGCATATGCCGGTCACCGTGCTGCCAACAATGGTGCAGTGGGGTAGTTTATTCATGTCTGGATTGACTGAAAATGGCTTGTTTTGAGAAAACATTTGTTTCCATTTGAATGTTGAATAGATACATTAACTAGTAACCCAAAGACACTCGCATTAGACTCGGCTGAAAATTATTGGTGTTTTTCTGACATCGTAGAGAGAAACCACTTTTGATGTACAAAGGCTTTCCATTAAACCGCTTCTAGTGATCATTGGAAAGCTTGAAACTAGGAAAATCGAAAGTGTTCTTGCTTTCCAGAAAGCCCTTTCTACAGCGCTGGGACAATGAATATTACGCGGTATTTATCACTTGTAAAGCATTGTCGCATTTGTATCGCGCTAAATGAAGTCTTTTCTCTACTATAGACCGCTCTTTCAGAGACTCGCTCAAAACGATGTATTCCGATAATATGTTTTGAGCCGTTATGTCTAGTGCTAGACGACGCCTGTTTCGTCGTATTGGGGCTCATCAGTAGCACCCTCCTTTGGTCAGCTAAATAGATGATAAAAAGCTGAGGGAGGGTGCTACTGATGGGTACCAGTGGACGAAACAAGCACTTGCATAGCATTAGACCTAACGGCTCAAAACATGCTATTCTTTCTTTAAAGTCTTTTCCTCAAACTTTTACAGACTATTAAATAACACAAATCAAGTTAGTTTCAAAATAATCATCGCCTCCTCAAAGGTTTTCTTACAGCTTTGCGACATGAAAAGAAGCTATGTGTTCACACGCGTTACGCGTTATCGTGCGAATTTTCCTTATATGTCAAAATTTTTGGAACATTTTCCCTATGGGTACCCATTTCAGGCCTTTTGTAAAAAAACATATTTTTTACTCTTTGTATTCAACTGATAGCTATAATTCCAAAAATTTCACTGTGTGTTTTTTTCCCACGGCTTTTCATTAGAAAATTCGGTAGATAATTGAGGGCACAAATTTCGGAAAATCTAAAAGTGTTTTTCATTTCTGAAATAACTTTTAATGAGCTGTAACACTGAAATTCAAGTAGCATTCCACGTGCGGCGTGCATTTTTTGCTCCGGTATGTGACTAACTTCTCAACATTGGCATCAAGGTATAGCGTTTGCGGAACATTCGCATCAAGCGGCATCAAGCCACTGCATTTTAACCTTCTTCCAAGCTTGTTGAATCGTGTTGGCGCTAATTAAAACATTTTGAATCAAAGCGCATCGGAACTGGTAATCTCCAGGTTTATTTTTGCGGATACCGTGAAATAATCCACAAAATCAGCGTCATGTAATCAGAATTATATGTATTAACTTTATGTCCAAATTTACTTCTCAACATAAGAATGCGGTGTGAATTATAACCGCAGAAATGTTGATGTTTGAACATTACTTGGAACGTGGTCATTTTATGTCATGGTGCCAACCAAACCGGACTCATGTCTCGACGATGGTGTGGTTACACCACGTCATGAAGCACTTTAGATAGCTTGTTCTTCGATAGAAGATTATTGAAGAATGATAGAATGTCTACTATCTTTTCTTCTAGTAAAACATATCTCTTTTTGTTCTTGACTTTCAATGACAGTGAAGCACGGCAGTAATTCATGGGGAAAGCGTATATCATATATTCGCTGCAAAAAAAAATCCAAAATCCGTGTCATTATGCAGATTGTCGAATAATGCTTCAATAAGGTTTCGTTTCGAGTAAAGTTTTGGAGACTCAGAGTATTCTTTTCTAATCTTACAACGTCTTCATGTAATAACACGGTTACGTATTGGAATGGTCCACCGCTGAGAGTGGGGATTTGGAATTGTACAATGAGAGTTATGATGGTTTTGGTCGTCATGATAAACTCTGGCAACCTCTCACCCTGCTACCTTTTCCCCTGTTCGCCTCATTGTAGTTTCTTCAAGCAATCTTTTTGACCCGATTTTTGCGTTAGATTTTCAATAATGACTGAACGATGCTTGAGTTCTGTGAGCAAAGTCTCAAGTTAGTGTGCTTTTAATTTGGACTTTGTCGCAACGTGATGTTGGTGCGTATGCAACGAATTTGGTCAACGCAAGCAGTCATGTTCTTAGTCATCATTGTGCGATGCAAGATGTGAGTTTCTGAATGAACCCATGCACATGGTCACACTCGTTCTGTCGAAAATGACAACACCGTAGAGATTTATCCTATTTGAGTTTTGAGATACTCTTTTTACCTCTTCGTCGTAGACACGGAGAAATGGATAGCGCTTTTTCCTTTCAGCCAGACCGATAGCGGAGCACTTCATCAGTGTTCCTGCATTGATATATCTTTTATAAAGAATTCGTATGTAAATGTACGTGCATTACAGATATAGACTGACGTTATACTTCGCTGTCATTTTGGCAAGCTAGTTTGGCTCTGAAAGTTTAGTGGCCCATTCAGCTCATTCTGCTCAGCTCTGTTATAACAAGGGTATTTCGGGGTGAGGGAATAAGGTCCGCTTTCAATGTAATGAGCTTTTTAGCATTCAACGTAGACCTTGCTGTGCTCTGAATGTAGAGGCTGAGACCTCACGCATAGCTGCCACTTTGTCGTGGAGGGAGAGGGAGAGATCATTTGCCGAACGCAAATCCTAACCACCTTTCATGTACTTACCAAACGCTTGATTGCAGATTTATGGCCAAGTCGTATTGGCACTGCAGAAAGTAGATACCCATCATTCGGATGCACCTTGCGTCTCTGGTTTAGCATTGCTCCTTTTTGCTCGCCTTCAATTTCCTTATCCACCACCAAAAACGCACCACCTGTTCAGTGGCCGAACGGGCAAGAATTCTCAATGATAAATTCACGGTCTTAACCAATCGTGCCGTAACCACTGCACTCCCTTTGGATGCATGCCGAATAAGGACTTGCATCCCCACATAGACGCAGTAGCTGATTGCTGGCTACACCACAAAGACATGAACTTTCGTCATACTTATAAACAAAACTTCCGTATTATTCGTCGCGTGCAAGTGTGGCCCCGTGTTTTCCTTGCTCTAAGAATTCGTTGAAGTATCATACATTCTTCTAAGGCTTTTCGCCAAGAAATCGGACCATCGCCCAGTGGTCTTCCCTTGGAGCGCTTGACATCTCGAGTTATACAGTCGGTAACGGTTCTTTTCCATTAGCTGTCGTTGTAGCGCATTACTTGTCCTGTTCACCTTTTCAATAGCCTGGCGTGCAGAACGGCATCTCTAATCTTCAGATCGTTGACACAGGTCGAAACTTCGCATTTTTTCCATCATTTGCGAACACGGGATGCTCCTATTATCGACCTTTTAATTGCGCCTTCAATAACGCAAGATGGACTTTCATTCTGCCTACGTAGCGACGAGATCTCTACTGCATATGTTAGGGCAGGGACTCGTCGAGTTGAAAAAAGTCGGCATGGAGTCGAATCTTGTTCGTCTCCTCACTACGTCCTCGATGCTCTCAAAGGCCTTTCGAACCGCTCGTTCTTTTCTGCTCAATTTTGAGAGTGGGCCGTTAATCATTTTGACTCCACGTTGGATAGACATAACTGAAGCATTCGCAGATGTGCGTTTCGTTCAGCTTGAATGGGCATTCAAAACTCATCCGTTCCTCATAAACACCGTTTTCGCCAGACCTAGTTGGAGACCAGTCTTTCAACAGTCGTTGGCGGAATATCAACATTCGTTCCTCGTGGCTGATACTTGGTGATATAACGACGAAATCATTAGCGAAATGTGGACGGCTTAAAAGTCCACTGTCAATTCTCACTTGCACATCGTTCCAATCTAATATGCTCATGACGTTTTGGAGTGTGGCATTAAATAATTTCGGTGAAATTGTACCACCTTATGGAACCCCTCCTCTTACGTCGACAGTAATATCTTTATAAAATGGCGAAATTTTGATTGCGAAATTGTTATGTAGCTTACAAAGGATCGTTATGCACCGGATAGGGACGCCCTGGCCGTCGTGAGTTCCGCTGAGTCAAAGGCTTTCTTCAAAACGATCAAAGTAAGACAGAGCGGTTGTTTGTACTCTCATGACATTTCAATCAGTCCTGTAATCTTGTGGATGTGGTCTATGGTACTAAATTCTTTTCGGAACCCTGCTTGTTCGCATGGCTGGCCTTCGCCTAGTGTTGTCAGTCCTGCTTAGGATGACTAGCGTGAAGAGGTTATAGAGAACATACAGCAAGCAGGTTGGGCGATAATTGCCTATGTCGTGAAGGTCTCACTTTTGAACCACAACACGGTCTTCCTGGTTTTCCATTGAATGGGAACCTTGCATTCTGACAAGTAGCGAGTGAAGAGCCGAGCCAATGGTGTTGATGAGAACTGGCGGTAGGTTGTTCAGGTGTTTTAGTCGAATCCTGTCTGGACCAGTGTGCTGTTCTGTTCTCACCAACGATATAGCATGTCAGGATTTCGGAAAGGAGGACGGTGGAAACGACATATTCATCTTCTTTTGCTGATATGATGGTAAGAGACGTGGCTAGCGAAAAGATCTGAGTAGTACTGGTAAACGATTTTCTCCAATACCCCTCTGGAAGCAATATGTGTCCTGTCGAGGCATCGGAGTAAAATGATCTTGGTCTTATAATTGGAGAAGCCTCGGTGAACTTTGCGAATGCTTTTCCCAACTTTTGCAGCTTCTACCATAACTGCTGCTCGTCGTTCTTTGAGGTCTTCTTTTACCGCTTCTCTGCAGCGTTTCGTAAGTTCGGACATGAGGGTTCAGTTGCCTGCTGCTCGTGTGATTTCACGCTGACGTATAAGCGCAAGTGTCTGCGGAGGCAAGCGTCTCTTCGTGATTTTAGGACTCTCAGCTGTCATGATGCTAACTTGAAGATATTCAACGAGCCGACTGCATTCTTCGTCGATGTTGCCGAGCAGCGGTATCATCCCAAGACCCGACTAATGACTTCAATACATCCCAATTATGGTAATTTTGGGACTTCGTTGTTTGGAATTTAGCGACTTTCTCTCTTCACAGCGAAAAACGGGACTTTGTGCAAAGGAGGCAATGACCTGATTTCTGTAGAACTCAGAAAGAAAAACAGCGACATCGGTCAGGCAAAGCCTTCAATTTACTAAGATGTGGTCTATTTCGTTATGATAGTCTTCATTGCGAGACTGCCACGTCCATTGTTGAGAATGAGGCTCTTGAAATTGTGTGATGCATGGATGGTTTGGGTTGTCATGATAAACTCTGGCAGCCTTCACCCTACTCATTCCATTCCACCCCGTGGGTTCCAATATGTCATTGTTTAGACTTTTCTTCTAGGTCTAATTTTTGCTTTAAGATCTCCAAGAATGACCTTGAAGAACGTATGGCTTTCTCTATAGAATTTTTCGAGATCCATATAAAACGCTTCAACTTCATCTTTGTCATAGCTCGATGATGAGGCGTAAGCAACAAAAATGATCAAATTCGGCAATGATCCACATCGCTTCGACCGCACTCGTCCGATACGGGTCGTTCGATGTTCAAATGAGTCCTTGTTCACGGTCAAATTCAATTTGACGAGGATGCCAACGCCGCCGACAACCTCTGCGATCGCATGTTCCGAGAAACAGGTCTTCTGCGGTGTCATAAACAGCGTGAAAAGAATGGCGTTTTCTCGTTTGAGCTAGGCTAATAGCGTCGTCTCATATCCTTATCGCTTGAATCAGCTGATCTTCTACAGTGAACTCGTGAAAAGATGTACGTGCATTATAGGTGCAGATCGTCATTTTAGTCCATTTCGATTTTGGCAGCCTAGTCTGGCTCTGAGATTTTAGCATCCTCTCTGTGCTCGTCCTACCTGTCACTGCCGTACCAAGAGCTCTTTCAAGGTCAGAGAAATGAGGCCCACATTCGTTGCAGTTTTTAGCATTTAGATACCCAACATATAGCTTGTCAGGCTCTAAACGTTGGGGCTGAGTACTCACGAGTAGCTTGTCAGTCTCTCTCAAAGGAGCGGGAGGTGCTTATTCGTTGGAGGCGACTCCTAATCGCCTCCCATGTACTTCGCAGCCGCCTGATTGCAGGCTTTTGGGTCGACTTGACTCGTAGAAATTGAGTTTTCTCACATCGGAGCTGTAGAATCAGGGAGCTCATCTCCTGAATTCACCTGCGGTCTCTGAGAAGAAACGGTCGCTTTTGATTCACGTTGAGATTCCCTATCCACCACTTGGGGACAGGCCACCTGCCCACGCGACTAACCGGACAGGATCGCTCAAAAAGGGAGATTCCGTGTGGTAACATTGTAATGGATTATAAATGTAGTTAAGTGTAGCGAGAAGGGCATACGTACTGACGGAAATTGTCCTTTACACCCGTTTTTCTCTTGGATAATATCGTCGACTTTTCGAGGAGTACCGGCGAAAATAAGCCATGTTTAATCAGCTCACCAAAACTGGAGAGGAGAGTTGGATTGTATTGAAAACCATCCCTTTCGACCATCCTGTTTATGAAAGATACTAAGATGCCAGCGAAAATAAATCGAGTTGAATTTATCTGACTTCAACAGCCATGTAATTCGGATAATTCGCTCGTCCACTGAGCATTCGAAATACAGTGAAAATGTTTAAGATTGAAAACGAAATGCAGCATAAGCTAGATGTAGAGAAGTCAACGATATAATAGTGGAACAGAAATTCAGCGGTTAGTTTTTGCTCAAAATCTTCTCGACGCTCCATCACGCAGTACAAATGTCGCCTGACATCTCAGTCACGACAAGAAACCTTAACATCACTCACATAACACTTGAACGAAGTTCTTTGGAATTCTCGGTGGCCACAATGTTTAATCTGTAAGCACAGTTCAAATCTCGGAAACCCTTCCATCCTCGGTTTTTCAGAAGAATGCTTTTTATAACGATATACTTTTTTTGAAATGATTTTGGAACGGAGAAGAAACGTCTTGGAAGTCAGTATGTTCAAATCAATCCACCGTCATAGACAACATTTGTCCAAATGGAAGACGAATTGGAATTATCCTGAATCTCGCATTTCCAGTAATTAAGGACCATCCAAGTACTGAAGGAAGTAGGATTATTAATAGGATCTTGAGTAGTTGGAAAATTTACGAAGAGTAAGTTATTTCAAGAAGAGCTTTGCACTTATGACATTTCCTTATTTCCGTTATCTCTTAAGATGAGCTTCGTAACAACATTGAAGAGAACGTTGTTCTCTCAAGTGCTCTCATATGCTGGCTTTAGCTTCCTCGACATGTGGTGTTATAATTTGAAAGCTTACTTGCCGCTGATACTGCTGCGTCAAGAGTCACTGCTTTGCATTCCAATGGTTCATAGCTGATCTGTACTCTAAGTTGATCCAAAATGGCCGAAATTACTGCATCAGGAAGTAAAGCGCTGCGACCTTGCTGTTCGAGAACATCAAGAATCTAAACAGCAAAGTTGACCAATAAGAAGAGTTCATTCCTGAGTGTTATAGAATCTTCTATGCCTTTCTAAACTTCACAAAAAATCTGAAATTCTAGAGTTGCAAACTCACAGTTTTCATTACGAGACGTGATACAAATCCCACAGCTGCGTCCTTACTTGATGCAATACCAGGAACCCTTGCACGAACAGCGCTGTCTCCACTGTATGCCATGGAGACAGGCAAAATGAAGCCGGTAACGGTGAATCTCCTAGTGCTCGCTACGAAAAAAAAGCAAATTCTTGATTAAAGTGGTGACTTATATCAGTCTGGTAAATCAATTTCTTATACTGTCTCTTTTTTTTTCTCCTTATATTAGGCCCTCTCACAAGTTTTGGCATTATAGAAATAAACACCAAAATAAGCAATATACATAGATTACCTGTACCCATTCGATAATTCGAATCGTGACAACTTTCATACTAAGCCTGGTTTCTAAAACGATTAAGACAGAGTGCTGTTAGAGCAAAAAGAAAATAAGTTTTGCAATGGAGTTCATTAGCTCGTCGTCTGGACTTTATGGCGGGTATTTAACAATATGAACAGAAAAATGTATGTATAGAGCGTTAGAACAAAATCTCTACAGTTCTTATACACGAACATCTAGAAATTTCTTCGATGAAAGGTAATAGCTTCTAGATAAGTGACGCTGTGCCCAGCGTTTCCAACTACCGCCTCAAAAAAACTCGTCATTCGACAGCCGCACAATTTTCTTCACTTGTTAAGAAAGTTTTTTCCTTTTCCAGGGAAATTTCTGGTTTTTTTGTGTAAAAATTGGAGAGCCTGTTCTATCGCTCTGTGGGTACAAATTTTTTTGTTTCACACTGCAAATAAACCTCCTGTAAAGTTAGAACAACGAGCTAACTGCTTCGTTCACGAAACATGATTTTTTTTTGCTCTAACAACACTCTGTTTAGATTGTTCCAGAAACCAGTTTTAGCTGAAACATCGTCGTGATTCAGTCTACCGAATGACTACCAGTAATCCATGTTTATCATGAAATTTGTTGGTTATTGCCCTGCTGCCGGAACTTATGAGAAGACCTAATATCATTCAGAACCCCTTCGTTAGAAGATTTGAATCTGGCCAGCTCATTGACAGTCTTGAAATGGTGAATATATTTATCCCATTCAAATGTAACCTTTCCGTCGAATAATATGATCAGAAGTTGTTAGTAGCATGATAACAAGTTTCTAATAGTTTTACCTTGACCTGCTGGCATCACTCCACATCCTAACACTGTCGTGATGATTAATACTGAAGCTATAAAGGCACCGGCAATCGGAAGTCTTGCCATGTTTGTACGACTGTTCACTTTCAGCCTCTGAAAAATTTGGCAATGTGATGCTCTTTAATGAAAACAGATTTTCTTTTTCTTACATCATCGTTCTTATGGCAGCAATTATTTCAGGGCAAATGTTAGTGACATTAACGTGACACATGTTTTTGTAGCTCCTAGTCTTACCAAGGAGTGCCAGAAAACTACAGTGCACTAAACTTAGAGCAAACATCTTCAATGTGACTTCAACGACAAGTGCTACTATTCTAAAGCACATAGATATTGTTAAGATGAATGAATGTTTGCCGAATGCTTGATGTAAACGAGGGGTGGAAGATGAAAGAGATAAAAACACAATAATCATTGAAAGCGATAATAAGATAAAAGGATAGATCTCCTATTTTACTGGACAAATCTTGACATTAACAATTTGACAAGTAAAATTGTGAATGATAAAAATTCTGATAAAGATTTGTGCCACTTTGCGAGTTACACACTGTAACTGTCGGTCGAAGTGGTCAGTGAAACTGAAGACTTACTCATTTCCAATACAAAAGAAAGAATCTCCACCTTGATACATAGTCTAATAACTCTGTTGTGTCTGTTTCGCCAATAATTTCGAAGGAAAGTCAGCGTCATAATAAAATCAGCCCTCTTATAATTTTTTACGGCCGTTCAATAAAGCTGGAGAATCATTTCCGTGTTGTTTCATCTGTATTACTAATTGCAGAAAAATTTTGTCACACATCTTTTCGCATTTTCGACACGATGCTGTAATAAGCCACTAGGGAGCCCACTAGGGAGTGTGGCTCTGATGAGATGCGAAACCGCCAAAACGTAAGTCATCAACGTATCAACCCCGAAATAGCTTCTCTGTCTGAAATAGAATGTTCTCTCTAACAATATTAAGTTTAATAACGAGGTTTTATAAACCACTCGAGCGTAAGAAGTCAGTGCATTTCACTTGAACACTTTTTTGAACTTTATTCCCCGTCTTCACAGTGTTTTTATCACTGTGGGGAACCCATTGCTCCTACAATTCAGTCATTTTTTTTACTTCTTGTGGTTATACGTTGTTAAACACTGATTGAGCACGTCTACCTGCAATCTTAAGGATAGCCTGGCTGTGGCGTTTCATTCTACGTTCATTAGTAACTACGAGAAATTGTTGGAAGGTGCAGTTCGTTCCCAAAAGGGCCGCGACGACCATTTCAATCACTCGGCTACGGCTCCCCGAAATTGTAAGGATACACTCAATACAGGAAAAATCGCAAATTTAGCAAATTTCCAGCTGAAATTAATGTGAATGCTTGAAGTTTCTTCAATAACACTGTGAGAATCGAATTCTCATCTCAAACGATGCATAAAACCGTGTCGATTATCACACTCTGTTTGTAGAGATTGAGAACTAATCCAACACTGTTTTTTATAGCCGTCTTCTTCATAAGAAGTGCTCAGTAGTTTTTCCGTAGATCGCTAATTAACACAAACAGTGACAGCAGTAACAGTTTCTGTAACACAAACACCTTGAGTGGAAACTCCAAGCGAAAAATCCTACATTTGCAGTGGCAAAATAGAAATAAGCACTTAATTCCAATATGCACCCGTATTATTACACGAAGAAATAGAAGCACAGAAAAGAATACACTGCGCCCGTAAAAATGAAAACAGGAGTCATGGATTTCCTTGCAGCTAATATCTGATATATGCTTTCCCCAATGGATTACTGTCGTGCTTCACTTTCGCCAAAAATGGAGGATATAATAGGCAAATTCCAGCAGCAAAGAATGTTAGCAGATATTCTATCATTCTTCAATATTCTTCTATCGAAGAACATGTTATCTAAAATGCTTCATGACGTTGTCGGTTCGATTGGCATCCATGACATAAAAGGGCCAAGTTTCAAGTTTTCTTCATACATCAACAATTTTCCGTTATAGTTTACATAGCACCCTTCTACTGACAGGTAGAATTGGATATAAAATGAAAACATATAATTCTGATTACGCAACAATGCTTGGTGTGGAAGGTTGTATGGTTACATATTCATCGATAATATCTCTGGATTTTACCAATTTGATTCATAAGTGGCTCAATTAGCGTGAAGGTTTGTTATCAATTACACGTACCTGTTGTGAATTGGATGAGTAGATTTAAGAAAAACTCACATCTCTTTGTATTCAATGCCCCAAAGGAATAGATCAAGTAGCGCTCACTCATCGAAATCTAATTTCCCATGTTGTATATCTTCCCCTGCTGAATTAAAATGAAATAAAATCTCAAATGATTGTGGCTATGTTGCGCATCACTATAAAGTGTATATCTCGCTCTACATAATGCTTGTAGTGAGGTTTGACTTGTTGTGCATCATGTTGACTAGTGCAAAATGATTGCGGTTTTAAACGTGAGTTCAAAATGATTCGTAAAGAAGCACAGACAACTTTTAGCAGCAATGCATCTGGGCCAGAATGCTAACGAACGTAAAATGGAGCGGTCGTTCGAAGAATTTTTGTAATTGAGACGAGAACCTCAAAGATTAACAATAAAGTGACCAGCCAAAGGAAGTTGATAGAGATCACTTCAGAGCAAACATCAAAGCCGATTTACTCAAGACTGCACTAATTGTTGCACAAAAACTCAGTGTCGACCATTCCACAGCTTTCACCATTTGAAGTAGATTTGAGAGGTGAAAAAGTTTGGTGCAAAACCAATTATGGTCTAATCATGGCCCGCCGACAGCTACACGTTGCACAGCGAACGTTTCACTAGCTGAACGAATTGAACGAGGAAGTTTTGCCACATCCTCCATGTTTGCTGCACCTCTCTCGTATCTACTACCACTTCAAACATCCCGACAACTTCTGGCGAGGAGACGTTTCCAAATGAACAAAATGCAGAAAAAAGCTTTACAAAAGTTCCTCAAAGACCGAGACACCACTATCTTTCCTACAGGAATGAATAAACTTGATTCTCGTTGCAAAAATATGTTGATTGCAGTCGTTGTTATCTTGATTAATAAAGATTTTGAGCTTAGTGATATCGATTCAAAAATCATGGCTTGAAACCGACATTACTTTTGCACCGTCTCAGTAATATAATGATGTATAATTATGCCGTTTCGTGATTTTTTCACTAGAGTAATAAACACCAAATGCATCAATTACAACAACTGAAATTACACGTTTTTGGTATCATTAACTGCGTGTTTTCTTGCGAACAATTTGGTAGACAAGTTGCCTTACTCGATTCAAAGATGGAGCTGTAGGAGGAATATCCTCGCTTGCCTCACGCACGAATGGCGCGTAAGGAAAGGTGCTAGTGAAGCGGCGCGCAAGATTAGTGGAAATTTCTGCAGATGACCCGAGCGCAGCTGTTCCTCCAGACTGGACTGCTCTCACCAGCTCTCGACTTCGCTGACCACTTTCGAGCCGTCCTTCCTGCAACCGAATCATCGCTCCGAGCTCCATCTCTTGCGCGTGGTCTTACTATCATTTTGTTTTGCTCGCCAATCGTTCGCGAGTAGCAAGCGAATTTTTCTCAAGAGACTTCACAACTATAGGCAAATTGTAAGCCAGAATGTTCACAAGAAAATGCATAAATGAACGATACCAAAATCATGCAATTTTAATTGCTTTTTGATAATAAATATGGTGTTTATTGCTGTCAAGCCACAACTTAGGGAAGAATGAATTATTATATTATTCATTGAGTACTTATCAAAACAACCTAAGCTCTATCTATTAAGCAAAAAATACTGCCACTATACATTTAAAATATTGAAGCCTTTGGCTTTTTTCTGAAGATGTACGGGGAAAATTGACCAGATGGATGCAAAATATTACTTCCCAATAGCAAGTAGTTAGACTATCCTTTACTATCAGATTTTTTGAAGTTCTCGACAAACTTCATTCTGTTCAGTGTTCCAAGGCAAATATTGCTGAGTATCATCAGAATAAGACCTACACAGAATATCATTTACTGCAATTACATCAATTTAGCTAGTAAATAAGAAGCCACCCAGTCGTTCTTATAATGCTGATTTGTAGCGTACGATAGATTGAACATCGGAACTTGCCATAACGTTTGATAACGGCCAACCCGAAACGAATGAAATTCCCAAGACCGACTTTTCACTTTAGGTGGGTGTTTATCATTAAATCACTATTTTCCTGATGAGCAGAAGAGATTGTTAACAAGAAAATCTTTCTGATATGGTAGGACTAACGTGTTGGCATTTCGGCTTCTTCACTCGCGTATTGCGTTTTGATGTCGTTCATTTGTGCACTGATAACAGCCGCACTGAGTGTTCCATGTTCAGAGTGTATTGAATAGATACCACAAACAATAGAAAGAGTTCATAGAAATTGAACAACTAATCTCATTACTAACAATTTGCTGCTTAACAGAATTGTTATTGGAACAATATTCTACAAAATATTTCGGTCACTACACATATCGCATTGCGCTACTGATCAAATTGGTGAGTAAAGCTGAAAATTCCACTCATTTCCGATACGCTAAAAGGAATTCTCCGAAGTGGAAAATATTTCATCTCTGCATTTCTTTCTTGGCCTGCTTCACGGACTAGAAAATCAAAGATAAGTTGACGCTACAGGATGGCCCTTTTCGAGCACTTTTATAAATGTTACTCGAAGCTAAGTAAGAAGTTCCCTGTTCTAGTACTTCTTTGTTGTTTCGTTTGAATTGCTGATGACCGAACAATTCCGCAAAGATTCGCCTTGTAGTTCGAGCGCAATACTGTAGCAAGTAAACGAATTTCAGTCACTGCTGAAAATTCTATACTTAGCTAGGTTCTATGCGAATGCTTGGAGTCTGTTCAGTATATTAAAATGCAAATGGTCATCCTGGATGAGTGAGCGAAAAATGTTCTAATATTGATCTTCACCTTTTCATCCTTTATTCAAGTACTCAATAGGTTTTTTGAGCAACTTTGGCTAACAGAAACAGAGATTGTAGTACACAGTCTATTGCGAGCGCAATAATTGGAAGAATGCCAATGAATGACACATCAAAAGTATATGGGGTTCCGATACAAAACCTTTCATTGGAAAATCCCAACGAAAGTGGTGCACATAGATTGGTAAGAAAGACGTTTATTTCCAGTAGAAACACAAGCTTGATGCTGTAGAGGTTTGAAAGAGAAACGACTTCACCCTTCCTCTCCCCCCAGACTTCAGTCATGACAAGGCCTGATATGACCATCTTCCAATGATCACGGTGCTGAGAAGGGTTCTGTATCTTCTATTTTGCAACAGATATTTCATCTAAGAAACGCACTAATTTAATGACATGCTTCAGCGTCATTTATAGCGAGGGACAGAAGTAGATTGACTCAGCAGAAAAGAAAAGTGGCAGACGTTTTATCATTCTTCAAGACTGTTCTATCGAAGATAAGAGTGTTTCATGGCCCTACATAAGAAAACTGACTCTGGGATACGAGTCCGCTTCTGTTGATGTCCATGACAAAAGCATGAGCCTGAAAGTTTTGCTCGCACAAAAACATTTTTGTGGTTACTTTACACCAGTGCCACCGAAAATTGAAATTGTGAAGTGAATGAAAGCTTAATCATGTGAAATCATGACGTTATTCTGTGTAGATGGCTGTAGGGTATCCATGAACACGTTCTTAGAATCGTATTAATTCAACTCCGACTTGATTTTGGAATAGTTCACTCAGCGTGAATTCGGCTTTTTGTCAAGTGTGCACTTCATTTTTGAGTAGAATTAGTAGAATCGAGAAAAGTTGCAGCGCCTCGTTTTCAGTGCTCGAGAAGAACACACCAAGTGGCAGACAGTCATTCCTTTCTTGCGTCTTATCTAGTAAATCTTTCCTTCGCCGAAAATGACTAGGGAGAACGAATACTATGATGATTTATCAATCTGCCAATATTCAAGCCAATTTTCTTAGAAATACGAGCGCTAAGCCTTGCTTCAATTTCCTTCTAGAGGCATGGTTTACTAAATAGCTGTTTGTTATTCAGAAAAAATACGACATACAACATGGGCTGGTTACTCTCGGCCTGGCGAAATTACAATTACTTGAAACTTTCTTTGCATCGATAATCACTCATTAGCACTCCAACATTATAACTCGTAGATAATAAAATTCATCTGTCAATACACTAAATTGCTATTCGGAAGGTGATGGCTCAGGAGTGTTATTCTAAAATACCCAACTTGAAATTTTCCACGTATGAGTTTGAAGTTTATTCTCGAAAGCGCTTACGTATTTACGCTGCAGACACTACATCAGTAGTATACGTTTCTCAATTCCAGCATGCCAATGAAAACTCTTTGAGTAGCAAAATAGAATTTTACAGTACTTCGGTTACTTCCGGTTATGATATGAGATGAGGGAACATCAAAATGACGAGGCAAACATTGCGATTCTGCCTGCTCAAAGTAAACAACTCATCAAATATTGAAGGTTTTTTGCGCACTGCAAGTGCGTCTCAATTACCGCTTCGGTCCTGGTCGATTTGTACATCGTTCCGAGTGAGTTGAAAACAGTCCTCAGTCTGTGCGTGACTAATCGGTGTTATTCTTTTTCAGGTAAAATAACTCCTGATTGACAAGAAAAACCGAGTTTACTCGTCATTCGGCGTCATCGCTTTTCTCGAAGTTGGATCGATTTAAGTCTATCGTCTACAATCCTGCAACAAGATAGATTATCAGAACGAAACAAGTCATCATCAACGGACAATCAGCAACAATTGATCTGTGTGAAACAGCAATGAGGAGTAAGGTTGCTTTACCCTAAAAGTGCTTCACAAATTCGATCCGCGATCACAAAGATTCACATAGGGATGCAAGAATGCTATGTGGAAGGCGAAGAAATCGTAATGTTGTCCAAAAATGCTTTTTCATCAACCCCGTATTAACATATCATTGAAAAAATACATGCTGGAAAATACAGATTCTTTGCCCATAAACGAAAAATTGAAAGCACATTCGACGCTGTTAAATCATCGGCCTTTGATGAAATCTCATGAGCATCATAAACAGGTGAATAAGCATCTTGACGTCATTTAGTTGGTTTGCTGGCAAGCGAAAATGAAACTTTTCTTTCCACTATCATTACGATTCCGTAGTAAGGAGAAATCTCAGCTTCTCAAATCTTTTCATTACTCCTAAAAATTGGTGTAGTTCATGATATTCACACAATGTTGTTTCGCCAGTAGTGGAATCACCGCAACTGCCATTTCACTGTACGGTGTAAACAGTGACCCAGTTTGAACTAGCATACCACATTAAATTGCGCTAACCTCATGAATCCTGCTTGATAGAATAAGATAGTCACCTTAGACTTTTACTTACAAATCGCTCAGTTATGATACAAACAAAAGCGCATGTTGTGCAATGGCTAGAAGTGTTATGGGGCATACAAGAGACTGCTGCACAAATTCTCACTCGAGGCTCATCAAGCCTTCCATCTTACCGAAGTCGGTGAATTTTTATCAGACTTAATTGGGAGGATGGAAGCATAACTTGGTACATAGGCAGATCACCACAAATCAATATAAACACCAGACAAGCATTCAGTCAACCCAAACGATGAAGGCGACCGATCGACGTTCCTTTAACATCGGCATCAGCAGTTAACTTTATGTTTTTCTATTTTACGAAGTGTCTTTTTTTAACAAAACATGTGCTTATTGGGGACTTCTTCTTCTCTCAAAACGGGTATTCTACACGTCAGCGATTTCGTTTTCCACAAAGCGCAGAAGGCGTTGTACACAAAATCATATGAATTCGGTTTGTTGTTTACTATATTCAATGAATAATTATGAAAGACAGCCTTTGAGAACGCTTTAGCCATCTTTTGTGAGATTATGTCATATCATTTAAAGCAAAACTTTGGCAGACACGCGCCTTTCGACGTTTCTGCCGTCATCACTACCATTTTCTCGGCGCTCGTTACTTAAGATAAGGGGCAAGCGGTCGAGAAAATGGTCCCGATGATAGCCATAGCGCCGAAATATGCGTAACTGCCAAAATGTTGCTTTGGATGAGTTAACCAATTCTTCGAAGCAAAAGGCGGCTGAAAACATTCTCTCGCTCTCTCTCTCTCTCTCTCTAGATATATATATATATATATATATATGTATATACATATTCATATATATATATATATATATATATATATGATACTGTGATATATAGTATAATACATAAATATACATATAGTACTTTATATATATACATACATATAAAATGTTTCGGAAACTATCTTCTCATTTGGATTTGGCGTATTATTGTTTCCGTTACGAGACTTGTTTCTCGTGATTATTATTTGAGCCAACATGTCATGTGGTCTGTTGAATGGGCTGACTTGTAGAGCGCTATACACGTGCTTTGACCTTGACGGTCTCATCAGTCGGGCAGTGCTCTGTATTTGATTCTTCTTTCCACCTTAATGAGAGCAGCCTCTAATAATAGAATAAAAGGAGAAATAGTCCCCATTATGAGAATAACAATCGTCAAATCCACATGAACAGGTTTAAACTATCTTTCATATAGAACGAAGTGCTGCGGTTGTAAGATGTCACAAAAACAGTTGTCTGGGAAACTGCATAAAATAGAAATCTTCCATCAGCACATTACGTCGCCATCCGACTTGGAAATGCCTGATGACCGCCTGTGTGGAACGTGCTGCCGCGTGATATGTCCCAATGGTAGGGACAGCGAGAGAGACTGGATGAGTTTAGTTACAATATACCTAATCTAATGTAAGACATGTGGTGAGGAATACATAGGTGGAACTAGCAGATCACTTTATGCCCACATAAAAGAGCACTTAGATGAAAATTAAATAGTCATAGTAGTTTACATCTTTAGGCATACATTGGGCAGAGAGACTTACGGTGAGGATTTTGAGGTGGGTTTCATTTGATACGAAGTCAGAAACGTTGGAGCGGAAAACCATTCAGGTCCATAGGATTAGTTCAGTCCATAGGAAGTCTGGGAATGAAGAGAGAGTAGAGTGTCTGAGATAGTAAATGATATGACGTCTTGTCTTTAGCCTCAATTGTACAGGAGGTAGAAAGGATGGGTTTCATAAATTTTCTCCTAATATAGGGAAGAGTGAACCAAATAATTGGATATGATTTGGTTTGAAAAGTCTTCTAGGCGCTAACGAAGGCCACATCGCTTTGACCTGAGCAACCAAATTTGAAAGTATAAGTACCAACCTCGCGCAAGTTTTGTCCACTAAATGGGCACTTCATGAGGATTGTTGCAATTATTACTCCGAGATTTGGTGAAAGTTGCACTTTGAGTTGTTAGAGATATTGTCACTGAACGATCGCTTTTATCTGCATCGGTCCTCTATGAGAGAAGTTCTGCGGGGTGAGACTCTAATTTAAAAGGTGCTACTTTGAAGAAGATTCAACTCGAACGAGGTAGAAGACGGGGATTACAACGAGGACTAATGGCTGTAGTTATTCGAGTGAAATCAATTAGCCCTGAAGAAGGTGAAACACATAGAACTGTTACGCAAACAAATTAGTTTCCAACACCTTCGTGAGACTGGCACAATCAACAAAAAAGACGACTGACCAGTAAGTCCGAACTTTGATGATAGTCGGTTGACAAATTTGGCTTGAAATCTGTAACTATATCAGTTTGAATATTGTTCAAGAACTGCTTGAAAAATTTCGAAAACTAGAAAAACAGAAAAGGAACAATGTCACTTCGAAAAGACAAGTGGATTGTATGCCAAAGAGTAAAGCGGCTAGAACTGATCATTGCGCGAAGGATGGTGAGCGGACTGACATTATCAAGCATTGTAAAGATTACGAATACAATTTCACTCTAAAAAATCTTCAGCGTCGGTCTACCAATGAGTCAGATTTGTGGCTTCATACTCTCAAACACTATTGTATCACTTTTCATTCGCGGAAGTGAACAGGCTGATTTGCGTCCGTTATCCATTATTTCCATTATCATTCAGTTGGTCGTCTCTGATGAAGCATAAAATCGTGTAGATTATTGCTTTATTCATGGCAGGATGGGAAGTATCCTCATACTAGTTTTCTCGCTTTTTTCCTCTTCATGGAAGTACTCTATCGTTTTTTCGAGCAGTATTAGTTGACAGGAACAGAGGCAGTAGTGCATAGTTTACTGCAAACCCAACAAAAAAATGTTAACACAAGCGAGACAACAACACTGGAGCCTCTATACGGAACTTTTGATCAGAAAAAATTTCACCAAAAAATTGTGTACATAATGTGGTAAGAAAGAAATCGAGATTTATTCCCGGTAGACACTTAAGCTTCATGCAGTAAAAGTTTTATAAAGTAACCACTTTGTCTCCAGTACTACAGACTTCTGTTCCTTATTAAGGACTTGATGACATTGACTCTAACGATTGTGGGGTGATTCGACCGTGAACGTTTTCTCGTTTGTGAAAAGCATTTCAGACAAACGAGCACCAGTGATCAAGTGATCTATTCGGAGAACCTCTTAGAGGCGTTCTACTTTCATCTTTTCGTCCACTATATAAACAAAAGCGATTCTATAATTGCACAGTTTCAGCTTATTTTTGACAATATTTTGAACGCCTCACCTGCTGATCGCGAGCTCGAACCATTTTGGGCATCGAACTCCCAGAATTTGTTGAATCTGGCAGCTGATTTTCTGAATGTTTCTTGGAAAAGACGATGATTTGATGACCTTTCCAAAAAGGCCCTCAATCCTTCCAATCTGTTCAAAATTTATAATGGCTCTGTAGACTTCTGGTCGTCTGAAAACAGTTGATTTTAACAACGTCGAGTGTCTCAATTCCCGTCTAGTGCAATTCAACTACTGCGATACATTGAATTCTACGATCCTTAACTTGAGTACACCTGAAGATAGAAAAATAAGCAAAGCGGATTCTAAACCAAAAAAAAAAGCAAAAAAAGCTGCATGAACAAATGAATTCATACAACTGATGGAATAACTACGTTTACTAGATGAACAGTTATAACAATAAAGAAGAAGGTTCATAACAAATTCTTAAAGTGCCTTCTTTGACCTCTATGCATTTCCAAATTCGCTTGCGAAAATTACCAACGATACTGGCACGCGATTGCACCGCAATATTGCCCCAAGCGTGTGTAAAACCATTTAAATCACGTCCACGGCAGTGCAGTGAGTAGCCGAGACTTTTTCATCCAGTCTGAACCACGCATTAATCCATTGGACTCATATCCGGCGACACTGACAGTCAAATGTCATTGTCCTGAAAGCCTGGAAACAACTCTCAACAGATGGTAATCGCTGAGCGGGCCGCATGTGCAGAAGCTCAGTCCTGGTGAAGCGTAAATCCACCATTGCCAAAGTGCCAAGTACTTCAAGGCTCCAGTATGCCCTGTGAAACTCGCTCTTGATGACTAGCAGGGTTCAATTTCACGTTTTGCTAACAAAGACCAACGCATCTTTCCGGTTTCGCAAATGCCGACCCACACCATCACAGAGGCCGAAAAATTACTGCGATTCATAATTTTTGCTGCTACGGACTTCTGTTGTTCCTTTTCAAGGACTTGACATTGACTTTAGCAATTGTGGAGTGGTTTGACCGTTAATGTTTTCGAAGTTGTGGAAAGCATTTTAGACAAACGAGAACCAGCGATTAAGTGAATCATTCAGCGAATCTCTAAAAAGCGTTCTTCATTCATCTTTTCTTTTACTACATAAACAAAATCGATCCCATGATTGCACAGTCTCAGCCTATTTTTGACAATGTTTTGAACGCCTCACTCCCTGATCGTGAGCTCGAACCACTTTGGGCATCGAACGCCCAGGATTTCGTTGAGTCTGAGCTGAGTCTCTGAATGTTCCTTAGAAAAGGCGAGATGGTTGGACGACTTTTTCAAGGAGGGCCCTCAATTTCTCTAATCTCTTCAAAACTTATAACGGCTCTGTAGACTTCTGCTCGTCTAAAACCAGTCGATTTTAACAACGTCGAGTGTCTTCATTACCGTCTAATGCAATTCAACTACTGCGATATGTTGATTTCTGCGATCCTTAACTTGAGTACACCTGAAGATAGACAAATAAGTAAAGCGGATTCTAAACCAAAATTGGACAAAAAATTTGATGAAACCCTCAGTATTAGTCGAAGGTATTTTGTCAATGCTATAACCAGCAAAATACAAAATTATCACTTTTTTCGCACGCTGTGTAATGGTTGTACTTCACACCGCACCATATCGCATTAATTGAAATTGAGAAGTAAAAGGAGGCTTAAATTTGAAGTTCCATGGCGATGTTTACTAGGGATCATAATTCCGGATATGATATGAGATGAGAGGGTATCAAACCAAAGTGCATTGCGATTTTGCTCTCTCAAAGTCATTAGCTTCTCTAGATGCTGCCATTATTACGATCTTTTTTTTTTTACGCATTACAATAGATCTCTAGTCGCTCGCCCAGTCATAATCAATTTTTACTTCAACTCGAATAATTTGAGAGCAGATTTTTCTCCACGTATGCGTGACTAATCAGTGTATATTATTTTAGCCAAAAGATAACTCGTGGGGAAAATAAAGAAGAGGTTTATCCAGTAAGTGTTTCTGCGCTTACGCCGCTCTCACCGACTGAAAGTCGAGTCTATTGTTCACAATCCAGTAGCAGATTCCATTATGCGAATAAAAGCAAATCATCAGCAACGGACTATTAGTACATATAGTTGTTCTGTATAGAAAAGCACTGATTAGTAAGATTGCTTCATCTTAACGGAGCCGACAAGATTCGACTAGCGATCACAAAGACTCGCAGACTAACAAAGGATGAGACACATCGTGAGAAGAGTAAACTGCTCTGATGAAGGCGAAGGAGTAGAACGTTTTCCAAAAAATGCTTTTTCAAATCATTCCTGTTCTAACTTCTCATTCAAAGAGTACATTGTGGAAAACATTGAGATTTCACAGCCTATGAAACTGAAAACATAGTAATCGGCCTTTCGACAAGAACGTTATGGCCGCCAAATACATATGATTAAGCCGCTCCGTGCCGCTAAGTTGAAATGCTAAGAGACGAGCGGAGAAACTTCCTTTTTCCGCTTTCATTACGATATTGCGGGTTGGTCAGAAATTTCTAGCCAATTGAGAAGAAGAACCCACTTTTCTAAACACTGGAGAAAATAGTGACTTTTCACGCAGTTTTATTTCCTCACTAGTAGAAGCATCACGACCACCATTTCGCTGAAGCCGGTCTAGTCAATGACTTTCAAAAGATTTTGTTGCAAAAACCGACCTTCACTCAAGCAAGTCGTGCTCAATCGATAATATTTTGTGTCACTAAATTGATGCAAGCATCCTACGAATATGTGTTCGAATAATATTTAAATCCTTCGTTTGGTTCACGATTTGTTTCAGAAAACCAATTCGATTCTCTTAACTCTTCAATCATTTGAAGTGGGTCCTCGTAGAATCGTCGAGTCACAGTTAAGATGAAGTTTCCTTACTTGACGCGGTCTCCTACTCGTCAAAACTATTTATTACCAGCTCGAAAACGTCATGAATAGGACAATATGGGTGTGAAAATCGACTTTCGGCAATTGAACCATCTTGGCTTCGTTGATGATATCGTCCTTATAACATCAAGCATAAGCCAAGCGGAACGAATGTTGACCGATCTCGGCAACGCCTATGGAAAGATGGCCTTCAGCTAAATCTAGCAAAAACGATGTTCAAAAGGAACGGACGGGTTTTGAATATCCCACTTACCTCAACGGAACGAAAATCTCTGCATGCTCAAGTCACGTTTATCTAGGTGGTGAAATCAACATGATGAACGACTTAGCTCCAGAGTTAAGCAGGAGGAAAGGAGCGGCTTGCGGAACGTTTAAGAGCATCGAAGATGTAGTGAAGAGGACAAGGAACACCCGAATCCATGCCCACCTATTCGACTCGACGATTATCCCTGCCCTAACGTATGTAACCTGATCGATACTCAAGCAGGATGAAATATCACTTGGTATTATTAAAAGCGCAGTTGAAAGGTTGATGCTACGAGTATCCCGAATCTTGCATATGAGAGACAGGATTCAAAGTTCCGACCATCGCCAACGATCAACGATCAGAGACGCCGTTCTATACGCCGGGATATCAAAAATAAGGTAAGCCGGACACGTGATGCGCTTAAACGACAACCGATGGACGAGAGACGTTAGCAACTGGACTCCTCGGGATATCAAACGCTCTACAGGAAGACCACTGACCTGATGGTCCGATTTCTTCACGGACAGACCAGAGTAATGATAAAAAGCTCAGCGAACCCTAGAGCGAGGACGACCCACTGGGATACTCTTGCACACGATAGGGAAAAATGGAAGTGCTGCTCGCGCCCGCTCGAGTCACTCGACGATCAACGGAACCTAGTGATACAGTGATCAAGTGGCCATTAGTAGATCATTCAAGAATGCTCATTTAGATGGACTGCTTGTCCCTGTACTAGCTTCGGTATTGGCTTAAACATTATAAATAGAATTTGTCATCAATATATGTATAGTGTAGTGTATTGAATGAAGCCTTAATGAACATTATAAGTTAGATTGTCAAATCTTCACAACTTTAGGCAATTCTCGAATGTTTACTGGAAGAAAATTTGAATTAGCTTCTTATATCACATGGTGCGCAGTACTATTCAAAATTTTAAATGAATCACTTCATGATTATCATAGCCAATATGTCATGTGGTCTGGTAAAGGGCTCTTGTACAGCCCGATGCACGTGTTTCGACCCTACATTCTCGTCAATCGTGCAGAACCTGTCGTTTTTCAATCTTTTTGTAAGGTTGAAACACGTGTTTCGAGGTGTACAAGAGCCTTTTACCAGACCACATGACATGTTGGCTCAAATAATAATGGACCGATTTATTGAAATTTGAGCGTGGTCCCAAGAAAACACTTGAAATGAAGGTCAAAATTTTCTTCTTGACATCTTTTTATCTGCTGGCGAACGCTCCTAGAATAAACTATTGAGCACATCGATGTGCAGAAAAACTGAGGAAAAAATCGGCGCTCAGATATTCTTATACCGGCAAGTACTCTTTCTGTTCCCAAATGATAATAATCTGGACGGTTTCGCATCTTCTAAATGGATTCCTAAATGAGAAGTTTCATGAGAGAAGTTCGACCAGTCGTACGATCAATAGCAGAAAAACTCGCTACTATAATATTTCTTCCACATCGCTGAAACTTCGGTTTAGTACAATAATTAGTATACAAAAAATGTTGTACCGAAATCGTAAGCTGCTCATCATTTCAAATAGGGCAACGACGGACTGCTCATCCAGATTTCATCTAAAAAATCGTGTTAGGACCTATAATAGTAGAACACCTAACAGTACTTTTGATTTGTCACTCGCGTAACAGATAATGCACAGTATTACGCTTCATGTCAAAGAATTTTTTTTGACGTTAGAAGTTATTAGTCCCATCAGCAGTGTAATGCAACTAGCATGGAACAGAATCTATCGCAGAAAAGTTTTTAATTTGTTTGAAGTACAGCGAGCTTCAGTTCTCCAAAGTCAAATGTTTAGACCTTCGTGTACCGGAATGAATTTTTCTGGACTAAAAGATAAGTTCAACCATTGAGTATTAACGAAAATCCAAGGATAGTATTAAGAGGTGTTGTATGCAACACTTTTTGTGGTGACATGTGTGCGATAATTGCTTCACACTCCTTTTTACAAATAACAAACTTCTTTATTTCAAAGTCTGAGGCGCGGGATTTGAAGATATAAATATTTCCATTAGAGTAAGGAGATTAGACGACAGATGAACAAAACGAACTATAGAGTGGACTCCACTAGTTACACCCGACCCCAAAAACGACCACCCTCACGTCACGCGGTTTGTAAGAAGAATTAACACGTTGACAACGACGTTTAAATCCTGCGCGGCACGTGGCGCCACTGCGCGGCGAACGCAGCGGCCACAATGATGTGGTAGTTTTCTGATGAAATGTAGATTTTCATTGCCACTGAAAGGAGTTTCATCGCTAATGACTGGTGAAATGTGATAGAAGAGACATCGATAAAGCTATATGTTGCGGAAGCAATGGCGAATCTTTCTCCTAAGGCCTCAATTCTCGAGGGAAAATGCAGATACTCACTAAAACGAATTCTGCTAGCAAAACCTTAGCTTTTTTCGTTAGCAGATGCAAAACAAAAGTAATGTCACAAAGCAAACTCAGTGGAAACTAGGCATTTCTTAAGCTATCAAATAAATACAAGAACATGGATGAAAAAGAAAGGAACGAAGTTATCTAACAGCTGGAGATATGTTTTATTTTACAACAATGTGCCTTTTCCTTGAAACATAGATTGCTTACGGTACATAGGCATTTTCTTACTAAAAAAACATTTTGTAAAAGTCTTTTATGCTATATTTCTTTACTTAATCATGATGATGTCCCCTCAGTACCTCAGATTACCAAACAAGTTTCCAAATTTCCATTGCATGCCGTAATAATGAAGATTCCCGCCGCACACGCTGCGTGCGACAGAGGTCGAAAACGACCCCGTCGTTGCCAACGTATTGATCAGCTGCACTCGCAGTTGCCAATATTTTACAGACCACGGTATGAAAGTCGCGCCATCCGCCATACTCGAATCAAACCACCACCATGGACCACTATCGCGAGAAAAGGAAACGAATGGGAAATGTCCTAAGGTCTTCTCAGTTCGTGAAGTTGCACCGTCCAAAAATTCAAGTAAGTAATATTTTTATAATTTAAAACACTTAAGAAGACAGAATTATCGTGTGATGGTTGCTAATCGATGTGTTCTCAGATAAACGTCAAATGTCAATAATAAAAACATACTCTCACAGTGACTGATTCAGCAGTAGTAGGTGTGGTTATTGCAATCTTCTACCCGAAGTTGCTTCAATCATTAGATAAGCTATTATGAACCAAGAAATCTGTTTCCGCCTACTGACCAGCACTGATTGATTAACCTTATATAAGACTAGGTGAATCTGTCAACGAATTAAGTGCTATCTGGTGACATTCCATTGTGTGCCTTGCAAATAGCTTCACTGAAAGTGGGAAAAACTACAAAAGATGAATAATCTGCTTAGAGGGAGTTATATAACCGCCGCTTTGATTGCATTAGACTTTTTGCAGTTTTCACAGAAATGTTTCTCAACTCTTTCACCAACGCCTCAATCTTATTGAACTCAGTTTGCTTGCGTAATAACTTTTTTCATAATCGCGCGAGGTTTCCCTCAAAGTGAAGAGACAGGTGCAGAATTTTCTTTTTTTTTTCAAATGTCGTAATAGATCAAGAATTTGGACTCAGGCCTTTTCTAACTACCAAAAAAAGCTTCGTAAAGTAATCTTCAAATTTTTTAGTAATTCTTGGACGTTCTAGTTTCAAATCAAATGGTTTATCTACATATAAATCGACATGCAGACAGCACAAAATAAAATTTACTAAATAACTAAGCTCAACTTTCATACAAATGTAGTGACTATCTTGAATGGAAAGAGGTAGCAGAATGCGTCACTGGATTTGCTTTGCCCTGTTTCTTACTGTTTAAATCATCAGCGACTCACGAAAAGGTTTTAACAATCATAACGAGGGAATCAAAAGCCAAACACCGGCCAAGCGAAGCTCACATTGTAAATTAAATGCTTATCTGAAATATCAACATTTTGCTGAATTTTTTTGCCTCAGCAATGACACAGAATATTCAATCCAGGAGTGCTTCTGAGTATAGAGAAGAACTAGGTTGACCACTAAGAAAAGGTCTGCATTGAGCTACTAGCCGAATTTTTCATTAATACAACGTATATTAGTTAAGTGGCGGCAAAAAATTCTTCTGCATATAATAAACGTCAACATTTTGATTTTGTATATCAGAGCCTAAGTTACGCCAATATATAAGGCCAACATAACCCGTCAAGTCACCTTTCACTTCTTGATTTTCATCAGAATAAATACTCTAGAAGGAACTTTTTGAACCCATTCAACAGCTGTGATAACTTCTTCGTTATACGTAGTTGGAAAATAGGATTTCAAAAGTATCACATGGCATTTTTTGACACTTCGTTATCCGTCTTCACAATGTTTTCTCTTTTCACTGTGCGGTTCCAAGTACTTTTATCATTCAAAAGTTTTTTCGTCTTCTTCGTGAACTTCGTAGAATACTGAGTCGAAAATATCTCCATCTAATCTTGAGAATAGCCTGGCAGTGGCGTTCTATAGGGCTTTCGCTGTTGACTGCCAGAGAGTGCTAGAAGAGAGGTTCGGTCTCACGCGCGCCTGTCGAGTATCACAATCACTGGATTACGGTTTGTAATTTACGGTGACATTCTTCTTGAAGCGTTCAAACTAACTAACTTTGTCCTACTCAGCACTGGTGATTTTACGTATGTTTGCCTCTCGGACTTAACGACTCGTTTGGTAAATTTTAAAAACTGTTTCTAAGTATTATATGTATTGTCCATCTAGCTCTGATATTTGTGTGTTACTCATTTATTTATCTCTGGTCCTCTTCATTAATCAATTATCAGAGCTGTAAAAATTGATTTGAGAGTGACTTATGAACACGTGGTCAATTGACAACACACCTACAGCTCACCGAACTGCATTTGGTTTCCAGAAATCGTGGACACGTAGCACAGTATTAGTGGTACCATTTGATACGCGATTAGCCTCAAAAGACTCCCTCCATGCTTTCTCTGCGTGGTGCGCAAATAGTTTGAAATACTCTTCCCTTCATACTAATATTGCAACTTAGGGCAGTCATCGACTGTTTTTGAAAATCTCGCAGTAAACATCCAAAGTATTTTCAAAAAAGAATGTCTAAAGCCTAAGCGAGGTTGGTACGCCAGGGCCATACACCGGTGTTTCGGAGGTCTCGCCCTCCTCGTCAGAGACCCACGCTGCACATTAAGCTCTGCATTGTGGCAAGGAGGAAGGAGACGTGGAGGGCGAGATCTCCGAAACACGGTGTATGGTCCTGGCGTACCAACCTGGCTTAGGCTTCAGACATTTATTTTTTGAAATTAGTATGGTCATATTTATACCTTTATTTCGAGCGCTTTGTTTAGACCACGCTCAAATTTCGATAGATCCTTTCATTATTATTTAAGCCAACTTGTCATGTGCTCTGATAACGGCTCTTATACAGCCCGATACACGTGTTTCGTCCTTACAGACTAGTCAGCCGAGCAGAACCCGTCGTCTTTCGATCTTTTCATAGTCAGTTCTCTCGGGAACCTTACAGTCCTTATAGAGAGTCATCGAAGACGAACGTTTTACACTCTATGTCAGGTGAAATTTCCACCTAACACAGAGAGATAATTATGATATGATAATCAATTATGATAATTATGATAAAACTATGAACTAAATTATGTTAATTATGATAAAGGTACCAGCCAAAGAGCAATCGAGTGCGCAACACTCTGTGTTAGGTGAAAATTTCACTTGACATAGAGTGTAAAACGTTGGTCTTCGATAACTCTCTATAAGGAGTGTAAGGCTCCCGAGAGAACTGACTATAAAAAGATCGAAAGACGACGGGTTCTGCCCGGTGACGAGTCTGTAAGGACGAAACACGTGTATCGCGCAGTTCAAGAGCCCTTACCAGACCACATGACAAGTTGGCTCAAATAATAATGAAAGGATTTAGTGTGGCCAATTCGCTAGAATATTTAGTTAGGTAGCATGTACTTCGACTGAGCTTAACACATAGCTAACGAATTGTTGATACTACCGCATGTTCTCTCTAATCGTTTTTTTTTTCGCCATTTTTTATGCTACACATTTTGATATGACATCCAATGATGTTGAGAGATCAGATCGTTGAGCTCTGAACGGGAGTTGAACCCGCTCGTGAGCTGTTCCTGAGGCAAAACATAAAGAACTCCTGCCGATTACATTGAGCATAACTAAGCTCGATGCCGATATGGGCGTATTGGGTGGAACCGTTGCATTTGGTTGCTGATAGATCGATACTTGTATAGCAGATAGTGTGGTAGAAAACAGGAGGCGCGATAGTGCAATAGGTAGCACAAGTCCACGGAAACGACCCAAGGCGAGTTCAACTTCTGCTCAAGGTTCAAAGGTTTACATACCACTCAACATCCTTGGATATTAAGTTGTATCATCATGCCCCTGCTAAAAAAGTCGTTAACCAAAGAGTTCTTGCGGATCATATAATAAGACTACCAGGAACATTATACGAGGTGCAATTCAGGCATTGCATAGAATTTACAAAGAAGTCCTTTTGGTATGAGATTGCATACATCGTTCCGCTTTGCACAGATGACCAACGAGGCGGTACCAGTGCGTATTTCGACTGCCAAAAATGTCACTTTGTTACATTTACATCAAAACTATTGAAAATTCGAAACATGATTGACATGACTAAAAAGAGTAATGCAAATAAAAGGAGCAGTGAAGAAAAAATGGGCTGTGAAACAAGCGGATGCCTTATAAACCAACCACACAGATCTCCTATAATATTCTTCGACTTTATTGGTGAATATTTCATGATATACTACACGCACTCATGCAGGCATCACGCCTCAAATTTATAGGTTTCTGAAACATTGAAAATTCATGAATCGCTTACGGGATGGTTGGATAAAAACATGACGCGAAAGCTGCTTCCAAAGGTGAGACGGTACGGTGATTAAATACTGACAGTAATGATACATTTGTTCACCAATTACAAACGTTGAAAGCTTGAAAACATGGGATGGTGCATAAGAGAGCTTACATCATCTGGAAGAAGTCGAAAGTTCACAGATTATAGATAAACTGGCAAGTGTGAAGATGGACAGTCAATTTGGAAGGAACGTCAAAAAAATGCATTGTCTGTCAAAGAAATTCGATTATTTCGATATCATAAAGCATTGTAAAGGCAAGTAAATGCATTTTCTTTCAATTGCATTGGTTATGAGAGATCAACCGATGCATTGCCTGTAATAATGTGGAAAATGGGCAAACTATGTACATTAGGCCTCTCGGTTTGAGTGTTTTTTAGACCACCAAATCACAATATGCCTGATAATTATTCTTGAGTCAAGCATGTGGTCTGCTATAGGCACTTATACAGTGCAATACACGTGTTGGCTTGCATCCTCGTCAGTTGCACGGTGCCTTTCGTCTGTGCACATTTCTTCCAAGGGATAACCTCTTCTCCCCCTTTACATAGAGGAATCGTCGCCGTACGTGTGCGCCGATAGGTCATAAAATCACTAAATGGGCGGTGTTGTACACTCGGTTGCTCTTTGCTGGTATCTTCAAGTATATCATACCTTTCGCTCCGAATGTCTCTTGAGACCACGCTCAAATTTCAATATGCCTGATGGTTATTTTACGTGCAGTACATTGTTGTTGTTATGAGTGTTGACTCCTCTATGTAAAGGGGTTTTTCTCGAAGAGGGATTGGCTCAGGTGAGAGGTGTCGTGCAAGTGACGAGGCTGCAAGGCCGAAATATGTGGATTGCACTGTGTGGGTGCCCATAATAGACCACAAACATGGCTGAAAAATAATCAGGCATATGTACATTAAAGTTACAAATCGACCGAGCACAGTGCTGAGAGATGGTCGGTTTTCATTTTAATTCAAACGAAATTAGGTAATGACGCCGTCAGGATTTCACCAGCTTGAACGCACCAACGTCATTTTCACGAATTCTGGGAGTACACCAAGCATCCAATAAATAGTACAGCTCATTAGCTACATTGCAATAAAGCATATCGTTGACATTCTCTAGCACATAATTGGATTCTTAACTGATCAGGGACTAACTAAAATAACGAGATATCATCTGTCAGCAAAATCATAAAGACTTCAACATCAAACAGTGGATATGTACTGAGAGCTAATGAAGCAGCTTTTTCGAACGCAGGAGAAACAGAATATCATTCCACCATCAATCGTATTATAAAAATCATGAAAAGGATGGAAAATAAACTCTGGCATTGCTCATTCTCTAGGATATGCGTTATGCATTCGACTTCATCAAGCATCGTCGGCGGATAGATCGAACCATTTCACTGCGTCTTTAACGGGAGGCAGCTCTGACCATTACGCTACACGAGCCCATTGTGAAAAGCATGCCTATGACATTGTTAGAGTTGATTTCAATGTGAGCGTATATGGCACGGCTTTATAGTTCAGTTGTCTAAACAACAAGCTGCGAAGTGGTTTTGTCTCAGCTTTGTACGTTTCGTGCTTGTTCAGCGAACGATGGAGACAAGGATATCATTTGATCGTTTACGAAAAAAAAGGTGCATAATATAACCCCGCGGAGGATTTCAGAGTGACTAATTGAGGTCTTTATCATAAGCAGAATAGACAGTAGTTGTTCATCGTGACGTTACTATAGAGCAAAATCAAATCGTTCAAGGGAAAGGGAAAAGATCACAGTGTGACTGTGAGAAAGGAGGGGGCAAAAGAGATAAATAGTGTGATAAATTGACCATTCAAACCTTGAACGATGAGATTGCTATTCAACAGCAGGCATTCTTCGCACACTAGTCCATACGAGAAAGTTACTGAACTTCTACTTTTCTCCTCTAATTAACACTGATGATGCTTAGTCCGATAGCTTGGCTGCATTCATAGAACTTGCCCCCTTTCACGCACCCCGTATTTATTAGCGTTTTATATGGACGGACTGACGAATAGATTTTTACGAAACGAACTTTAGAACAGTTAAAAGTTCTATGGACTTATGGAGTATTTGAAGGAGTATTAAACGATCTTTCTAATTGAATGTCAGCGACTAATTTCACAACAGACGTTAACATAGATCAATTACTTAAATTCACGAGAATCCTAATAATTTATTCCGCTTATATCATTACATGATGTTATGAGTAAATGCCCAAGAATAGTGAGCGCTGCGCAAGACTTTGAGCCTTAGCCGGGAGTTGAACCCGCGTCTCACCCTTTCGGGGACCGAGTGCTAATCACTGCATTACGGGACTTCTGTTCTGCTATCAGCCAATACATAAGACCATTACGTTCTATCGTCACAAGTTCCATCTTCAGAGTTGGTACAATCTTGCATTACGATGTCCTTCTCACTACGATGAACTCGAGCGCATGTGGCGCAGTGGTTAGAGGTGCCTTGCGTCGCACACGAGGTCAATGGTTCGATCTCGCGCTCATGGCTCACCAAGCCATCCATCCCTCCGGGGTTGGTAAATTGGTACCAGTCAGGTCTCAGACTTGTCTGGGAGGATAAGCAGCACTGACTCGGTTCAGCGGGAGGCCACCGCGAGTCATTGTAAAGGCCAGATGTGCATTCAATCACCTCAAACGAAGTTAAAAAAAAATTGAAGTCGAATGCATGGCGCCTCCCTCAGGGATTGATCAACGCCGAGAGCTTTATCCTTTTATCCTTTTTACGATGAACTCGGACGCGTCCACTTCTGCTTCTCCGTCTCTAATTTTTTTTGTCTGTAAGTTCGCGTAGACTGTGATAAATCTGACTCCACCCACTTTTTTTAAGGTTGGCGCACGTAATCTTGCAGACGTATGCATCTGTAACCTTCATGTAATTAAGAAATTTAGGTTAATAATGAAGACTGGTGGTGTCGTCACTCATCAGTCTTTTGCTGAGACTCATAACTGCGCGAATGGAATCCAGTGGATAAAACGCGTTAAGATATCGTGACGTCTGCAGCGAGTTGTAGCCATGATTCTAGAAGCCTAGGCTTAAGCCTAAGCTTAGACATATAGGGAGATTGAAAAACAGTCGATGAGACGAATTTTTCCATATTCACTGCCAGCCGTAATTCATTGATCGCAAAAGCTGTGGTAACACATTGTCATGTGTTATCAGTACAAACAACGTCTGCTCGTCCATGCTATGAAGTTGGGTTCAGTGTGTCGTGTGAACCCACTGATGAAGCGTGCGATACTGCCGAAACATAAGTCACTGATGTATCAATCCCGAAAAAGCTTCGAATATTTGCACAGACTATATCGAATGTTTATGGCGAGATTTACGGCAGTTGATTGGAAGTATTTTTATTTGGTATTTATTCTGCGCGATCTTTTACCTAAACTTACTGTGAGGGTTGCGGCACTTTTCGCATTTGACTCGTTTCCTCGCGTTCATCCTTCACGAAGGTCTCCGAGCATTTCTAGTGTTGCTTTGGCTGCTGGTTCAGCAATTTCGTTTTCTGATATTATTTGAGCCAACATATCATGTGGCCTGTATGGACACTTGCCGTCCTTAGCCAATCTTTTCGAGGTGTTCCAGTACGCCTAATTAGAGTAGGCGACGATGAACGATTTAGAGTACCGTCAAGTGAAATAAATCGCTAGACCGGTAGTGCTGACATGAAAGATAATAACAAGCAATATGACATGTTGTCTCAAAAAATATCAGGTATAGTGAGTTTGAGCTTATTTTAGCGAAGCACTCGAAACGAACGATGTAATGTTTCAAAATAACAGCAAAGAAAGCCGAGTGTACGATACTGTCGATGCTATTCTTGATATGTGGACAATATGGTTCCATTTAGTTGTTTTTGTTCAAAGCTAATTTTTTCTGATTGTGGCTAATGACAGCTAGTGGTCTTGTTGTCTTAGCAATAAAACTGGCGTCGTGCAAATTTGGCCATTTTTAGGAAATAAAGATTTCATTTGAGCTGATGTTATCGTAGCAGGTGCATCCAAACGAAGCGCATGAGATGAAGAGAAAAGCTGAAAATGCGGCCGACCAGCCAAGGACAAAGCTTGCCACATGTCCGAGAAAGCGAAGAATAAAGCGGAAGACCTAAATAGAAAAGCTAAGAACACGGCCGAGTCAGCAAAGGAAAAAGTCTTTAACGCGGCCGAGGAAGCAAGAATGAGGGGCGAAGATGCTACTAAGACTTCTCAAGGCAATGTGGAGACGGTAAAAGAAGCGGCATCCAATGCTTATGAGGCCACAGCCGAGAAGGTATTATGATTTTGTCTTTTCATTCTCACTCTCATGACTAATGATTTGATCCTTTGTAGCTTGCTGATGTACGAGATTATGTTGGTGAGAAGTTGCAAGCAGGAGGAGACCATGTCAAAGGAAAATAAATGGATGTTTTCAGCGATGACATAATCCTCTATTATTATAGATAATCCGTATTTTTCCATATTTTTATATGATGCATACGCGTAGATTAAACCGTGTTTAGAAAGCTATTCCAATAAATATTTCGAAATGCTGATATTTTGTTTAGTTCGTGGTAGACATATCCTTTTTTGGTCTGTAACGCGTTGTTTTTATTTTGTATACGAATAAAGGTCATAACAAGGAAGTGCACTAGCTCTCATGAATAAGGTGAGATCTGAACGGTGTGATTCATATCCGAGAGATGATCGGAAAACTTGTGAGATGGGAGTTGTACAGCTGTTTGAGAAATTCTCCTCGCTTTTTAATAATACAATACACTGAGTCCTTGTCGACCATGGTCATTTCTGGAATCGCAGAGTAGCCGTCTTAGCTCGTTTAACACAGGCGCTCGCCATGCTTTGTGGATTATAGCTTTACCATCAGAACTCTCTCAAGATGGTTACGCTTTACTTCAACAATCTGCTGACCAATCGAGGTCGAAGTGCGACTTGGCGCATCTGGAACCAATATCATACAAAAGTATGAATCCCGTTGTCCTGAAAACGACCAGTCCCCGTCTGAGTACGGAGACGCTCACGTCCATGAGTATTGATTTTCGTAAATGGTTCTGGAATGAATCAATTATTTCTTAGCTCACTTTCCTTCGAACGCTACTTCGCCTGGTCACGACTAGAGTCGCTAACCTAAACTAATCAATTTGCAATGAATCCATTTCACTTCAACGAGTTTGTTTGTCTGGCGTGTCAATGTTTGTCAGCGACGACAATAATACTATAGTGATCGTTTTAGGTGAAGAGAATAGAGAGAGCGAGATTATCGAATGAGAGTAAAAGGAGAGAAACAGTCGGGATGGCGTGCAATATAGTCGATTTTTTCATCAACAAGGGACTTCAGGAAGATAAGGGGGGGGGGGGGAGAGGAGAGAGGCACGGCATTGCTTGATAGGAAAACTCTCCTTAAGCATAAATTCGGCATTCGACATATTCTGAGCCAGCCAGTCACATGCATCCGGGATCCGCAGAGTTTTATCAGACATATTTGAAAAACGCCTCCTTATAATTCAGAAGGACTACGAATGTCCGTATTCCCTTTTTCGTTTTTCGGAAGTCCCAACAAGAGCTATCTGCTACTATTATTGCGCACTCCACTGTCGAATGAGTTTCTTCACAATCAGAGCGTTTGTTCAACTTTTTTCCACTATTTTGAAAGCTTAACATATCGATAAATTCCATTTGGATTTTGAAAGCCACTATACGATTATTTACGGATTTCGTAGCGATTTCTGCTTGCGAAATTCTTGTCATGATTATGGATGTCGTTTGTTGAATGACATCACTACTACTGGTCTACTGGCGTTTCCCAAGTGATGTTTGACACCTTTAAATGCAAATCTTATCACAAACAGAAATGTAGTGGGATTAAAATAGACGAACAAAAGTCTGATAAACGATTTTTTGTAAGTTGTTAATTGTGTGTAGCGACAACCTTTAACAGATCACGCGCTGAAACATTCGGACACACAATGGTGTAAAGAAGGAATACACGGATATAACGAAGACATTTGACCCTTGCTGCGTCTATGCGTTGCTATAAATGCGTATCTCGGCACACATGATATGATAGAGAGTTACTTTTTTGTGACATTGTTTGCATATCTGGCCTAGGCCCTGTCAGGTGAGATGCATCACTGATGAATGGAGTCAATGTTTTCGTTCTCCTACGGAGTCTGCTACCAGCTTTCGGAGCTCGAGGAGAAAAGGTTTTGGTTAGCGCGGGCACCGCCTAGAACAAGGGAGCGATTCAGCACATTACAGAACATAGCGCCACTGTACATACACTAAACAAACCCGGCTTAGAGAACACGTTTGAATAATGCATGCTTATGCTGTGAGAGTGAGTTATGAAACGCGCTTTCAGTCTCACGATCTCCACCAAAGCATAGAGAACGTAGGTTTCCAGATTTGTATGAAGATTAGCTGGCTTCTATAGTCGAATCTGGCAACCATTAGTGATGAGGAATTGGAAAACTCTTGAAGGAGCTCCCCAGGATCCCACGATAGAGTCGACTCGACCAGCATTCGTCAGCATTGGTAAGGAAGACCAAAATTCCTCAAGAAGTAGCCGAATCCATGCGCAAATCCGTGACCTTCATAGATCATGTAGGCTAGGAAACGAATAGGATGTAGTTTTGGGATCCCACAATACGTGACTCCGCTTCACGTAAAATGAAGGAAATCGTCGAAGAACATCTAGTTTTGCTTGTTTACTCCATGAAGAGATATGAGTCATGTATCTCTCAGTATGCTTACTCGTCATTTCTATTACTAAACGACCAAAGATTACATGATTGTGAACACGGGCACTTTGCGTTTTGTTCGAAGCCTCATATCTGTCATCTAAGATAATTCGGAGTGTGTGTAGGCTCGACTGTTACTCGAGGAATCTGTTCTCATGAATGCCGTTGTATGTTAGTTAGAATGATTCTAAGTTCTAGAATATAACTAGTAGATGCATTCTATTCTTCACCAGAAAAATGTTCGCTGTTCTTTGTAAAAATTTGCCGCTGCATCGGATGCCTGGCTGGTCAGGAACGGGTCGAAATATCAGACAATAAGTGTATTATCGTACAATATTTCTGTCTCCCAAGCACTGCTGTGTCTCTTTCTTTCCTATGAATTCTCTGTTGGTGATAAAATTGATCAAGCCGCAACACTGCTACTCTGGTGCACTCTCTCCTGCTTAGTTCTCTCATTCTTTTTGCATCAGATATCAACGATCACTATGGTGTTGCTACTTCTGACAAGCATTCACAAGCCATATAAACGAACTGAGTAAAATGATTTCATTACAAATTGTCCAGATAGGTAGTACTAAGTTCGTCAAGACCCGACAGAGCAATTGTAATTGAAGGAAAAAACTGAGCTCACAAATGATTGAGACATGCCAGAATCATTTGAAACATTTGAAAGTTATGAAAATGAGTGTCTCCTAACACAGGAGTGAGTGGCGTTTCAAGCCAATGAAAGTTCCATCTGAGCCAATATTATCGTAGTAGATGCATCTAAAAGGGCAATCCATAAAGTGTGACGTGCGTCTATGGTGAACGGGCTTGAATGGCCGAAGCATTCAATTAGCATTATAAGTCTTTGTTGAGATGAAGAAAGACACATTTTTAGCTATGTAACTCTTTAGTGCAGGTTATCTGACTATCGATTTGGTCTTTACATCATCCGTGAGTGGTCGGTTGATTTTCTTCCCTACCTTTGTTTCTGATTTCGGCTTAACATCATCTCCGAGTCAACAAGTAGGAAGCCCGGCCAAAGCTCCATTGCCGAAATCCACTCATTGGAAAACGATATCTGAAGACCTAAAAACGCCTCTGGAAGGTTACTTCAAGAAACCGAGGAATGTCAAAAGCACGACCAGCAATATACCATTTGGAATAGGTGCTGGAGTCTGCGCAATTAGTAAAACGAGCATCTAAGTATCTAAGTAAGTAAGTGAGTAAGTAAGCAAGTAAGTAAATCTCACTATCTCTTGCTTCAACAACAGTGATAATAAAACACCGTAGGGAAAAAGGAAAACTTACTGTAATACTCATTTTTTGGAACAAGAAGTCGACAAATCAACTAAGGAGAAAATATCAAAGCATACGAACAGTATTACCGTTATTGCACCTTAGTACACTATATAGATAAAATTTGTCCAAAAACACCTTTCTTGTGGATCATAAAGTGTGATGTAGATTTCCAGGACCGACTCCGTATAGACCTCGATGGGGATGGGTAATACGTATATTTACCTTTCGAGCATATCTGAGATTGTAATTACAAGTTGTTGAATGCAAGGAGGTGCCGTGACCAAGTGGTTGTGATACTCGCCACAGCACTCTCCGGTAGTCAACAGCAAGCGCCCTATGGACGACGTTGCCAGGCTATGATCGAGATTGCAAGTAGTAAGCTTAACGAGAGTTCTATAAAGTTCAAAAAGAAAGCGAAACAACGTATGCTAAAAGTACTGTGATCCGCACGGTGAAATACACTGTGGAGACGGACCCAATAAAAAAAGTTAATAAACACGCTAATAGTAACTGCGTTATTATCACTTGCAGTTGTATCATAAAAACTCGGATCTGCTTGAAGACCAAGATGCTACCGTATTATAGATTAATAATAGAGCTTCATGGTCACGTGAATTGTGTTTGTGTTTCTGAAATGTGTAAAACTGTATCAATGAAAATTTTGGAATACTGGAACACTGCTGATAAGTTCGCGGTAAATTGTCCCTCCTTCTCATGGTTCACTCGAGTCTTTTCGTTCTTGCTTACAAAGAAATTTAATAAGCAAGCAATGCAATAGCTTTTACAAATAAGGTAATGTTAGTGGCTGACAGTTATTCGAGCGAAGGTTTGATGCTAGTCATCCTTCATGGGATAGGGTAGACCATAAAATTGCGCAGCCAGCTAATATAATCGTTCCTGTAGGAGCTACCGGTGGTTGCAGAGAGACATCGGAGTAGAGGGAGCGCGCCAGTTGATCGGCTAAATAGTCCGAAATGTAGGTTAACTAAATAGGAACTATGTACACGAAACTGATGAAAAAAAGACTATCCTCTCTCCGGATCAGATTAGTCTATGAAGGCGATACACAGAAGCAGAACAGCATCTCTATTTTCTAAATTACTAAAGCAAAACTTGGGAAGTAAGTTTTGTTAATATCTTGAACTGGTGAAGACAATAGTCGCCATATTACATTAGAAGAAGCTGGTACCTTTATTGACTTCTAACCTTCATAATAAACCAACTTATCCCCTCCATACATTAGTTTCAGTCATTTCACTATTTTCAGATAGGACGCAGACACACCGAAGAGGAATTTGAAAGTAGAGTCATTATACTCGCACAGAAATATTAAATCTAATCGCTAAAGACTCATAGATATTTTAATTTCATAAATCCAAACATGAAAAGTAGAGAAAAATGCCTCTTTATTACACGAACTCGAACATAGACTGTTTTATTGTGATAGGACGTTGACAGCTAATGAGAACATTGCGTACTTGGTTTCCATTTGTTGAACTTAGTCGAAAATACAGAGAAATCAGTGCGTGGTGAAGTTGCTTTGTTCTTAATAGAGGTAAAATCTTGATTTAGTGATTATTTTCTATTGAAATAATGGGAAGATTAGCTAATTGGGCTATTGCCAACCTGATCTTTCTGAGCTCTGAAAAAGGCTATCCGTCGAAACGTCATCTGTCTAAATGAATATCAGCATAATACTTAGTGAAACGAGTTTGCTTTTGCGTCAGCCGGGATTCGAACCCAGATCTCACTCTTTCCGGTGGGGCAACGGTTCAGCACATGCTTTCGGAATGAGTGAGATCTGGGTTCGAATCTCGGCTGACGCAAATGTTTTTGCACAGCACTTTACATCACCTGTACCACCTACCACCTGTCGTCCCGTTGATCGTCGAGTGACTCGAGCGAGTACCAGCAACTCTTCCATTTTTCCCTATCGCGTGCAAGAGTAGCCCAGTGGGTCCTCCTCGCTCTAGGGATTTGCTGAGCATCATATCTTTTTTCTATCGCTTTCGTAAAGAAATCAAACCAATTGGTCAGTGGTCTTCCTTTAGAGCGCTTGACGTCCCGAGGAATCCAGTCGGTAACGGCTCTCGTCCATCGGTTGTCGTTGAAGCGCATCACGTGGCCGGCCCACCTGATTTTCGATATCCTGGCGTGTAGAACGACTTCTCCGATTTTCGATTGTTGACGTAGGTCGGAACTTCGGATCCTTTCTCTCATTTGCGAGATACGGGATACTCCTAGCATCGACCTTTCGACTGCGCGTTCGATAACGGCAAGTGATCTTTCATCCTGCTTACGTAGCGACCAGGTTTCTGCTGCATACGTCAGGGCAGGGATAATTGTCAAGTCGAAAAGGTGGGAACGGAGTCGGATGTTCTTTGTCCTCTTCACTACATCTTCGATGCTCTTAAACGCTCCCCAAGCCGCTCGTTTCCTCCTACTCAACTCTGGAGCTCGGTCGTTCATCATGTCGATTTCACGACCTAGATAGACGCAACTGAAGCATTTGGAGATTGTCGTTCCGTTGAGCGTGAATGGGGCATTAGAAACCCATCCGTTCCTCATGAACATTGTTATCGTTAGATTCAGTTGAAGACCAATCTTTCCACAGGCGTTATCGAAATCGGTCAACATTCGTTCCTCTTGGCTGATGTTTGGTGTTGTGAGAACGATATCGTCAGCAAAGCGAAGATGGTTTAATTCTCGACCGTCAATTTTCACTACCATTTCGTCCCATTCTATTGTTCGCATGACGTTTTGTAGAGTGGAATAGTTTTGGCGAAATTGTATCGCCTTGTCGAACCCCTCTTCTTACGTCAATGGTGGTATTGTTGTAGAACGGAGATATTTTGGTCGTGAAATCTTTATAAAACTCACGAAGGATCATTATGTACCGAGTAGGGACGCCATGGTTATCCAGAGCCTCTATAACCGCTTCTGTTTCCACTGAATCAAAGGCTTTTTTCAGATCGATGAAAGTGAGACAGAGTGGTTGTTTGTACTCTCGCGAAACTTCAATGAGTCTTGTGATCGTGTGGATGTGGTCCATGGTACTAAATCCTTTTCTGAACCCTGCTTGTTCGCATGGCTGTCCTTCGTCCAGTGTTCTGTCAGTCCTGTTTAGGGTGACTCGAGTAAAGACTTTATAGACAACGGACAGTAGGCAGATTGGACGATAATTGCCTATGTCATGAAGGTCTCCCTTTTTGAAAACAATACGATCTTGCTCTTTCCATTGAATAGGAATCTTGCATTCTGACAGGTAGCGAGTGAACAGCCGGGCCAGGGTGTTGATGAGAACTGGCGACAGGTTCTTCAGGTGTTCTGGTCTAATCCTGTCTGGACCGGGTGTTGTTCTGTTTTTCACCGACGATATAGCATGTCGAATTTCGGAAGGAAGGACCGGTGGAACATCATATTCGTCCTCTTTCAATTTATATGACGGTAAGAGGACATGGCTAGCGAAGAGATCCGAGTAGTATTGGTGGATAATTTTCTCCATAGCCCTTCTCGAAGCTGTAAGTTCTTGGTCTTGTAGTTGGCGAAGCCTCGCTGGGCTTTGCGAATGCCCTTCCCAGCTTCTGCCATAACTGCTGCTCTTCTCTCTTTGAGGTCTTCTTTTATCGCTTCTCTGCATTGTTTCGCAAGATCGGACGTAAGGATTCGGTTTCCTGTAGCTCGTGCGATTCCGCGTTGACTTATCAGCTCGAGTGTCTGCGGAGACAAGCGTCTCTTTGTGACCTTAGGAATCTCGGCTTTCATAGCGCTAATGTGAAGATATTCAACGAGCCAATCGCATTCTTCGTCGATGTTGCCGACAGCGGTATCTTCCCAAGAGCCGATTAATGATTTGAATACATCCCAGTTTATGGTAGTCCTGGGACTTCGTTGTTTGAATTTAGCGGCTTTCTCTCCTCTCCTCGAAAAACGGAAAATTGCGCGAAGGAGGCGATGGTTGGACTTTACATAATTGGGTATATTATAAGAACATATCACCGCCAGAGGCGGTCATATATATGGATTTCTATTGATTATTGATATCCAATATCTGTCAGCATTAGTGGGTTCAATGCTGATAGCGGCTGCGCCGCCAGACCGTCGACGGTTAGCTGTTGACAGATAGCGCGTTATAGCGTAGAAAGAGTAGAGTACAAAACGAGCGTCGGCAGTGCGACTGTTCAGCCCACGCCTCGGAAAAAGTGAGATCTGGGTTCGAATCCTGGCCGGCGCAAATGTATTTGCACAGCACTCTACATTATTGGGTATATTATAAGATCATACCACTGCAAGAGGCGGTCAAATGAATGACTTTCGATTGAAATTGCTTTTGCCATGCATTAACTCTCAACCAACGTCATTATGAGTGATTTATTTTCTGTGTCACGTATATAAATGCTTAGTTTTAGTCGAATTCTATATTTACAGCTGTGGTATGCGAAGAAGAGTTAATAGAGGGACACTTACTGAAGAACATCCACACTTTAGGAGAACCAGAAGGTAGTGCAAATTTCGTCTTTGATCGTTGTTTTGACACACCAAGCTTTCCCCACAACTTAGGTATACACATCTATTCTTCTCTGACAGTTAATGCAAGTAACTTTACAAGGTGCTGCAGTGGTTGATGTACGAAGCTCATAAAAATGATGGTTCCACTTTTGCAACAAGATATCCTTACCAGTGTATATTTTAGGGAAGGCTATGTTCCAACGCAATTGCATCTTGTACAGAACCCAGACATTGTGTAGTTGGTAATGACTGTAGATGTCCTTTTGAAAGAGTACTGTGCATATCAGTGTGTGACATTATGATAAACTTGATGCAAGAATGTAGCTTAGATGAGAAGTACGTTTGCATGGAATGTTTTTCAGTTGTCATCTAAACTTTACGCCTAAACTAACTGAATAATCCCGTGCAGAATGTATCTTCTAGGTCTGAGTTTCATATTGTGTACTGTAGACTGCACTGGTTTAATAAGTTGCTTTAGGATATGAAGACAAAGTCAGGTAAGACCATCATCCGACTTTGGGTGATTAGTTTTTACTCGGCGCCGATTCCTTTAGAGGATTATTTAACCTCAAGGGATCGACGGAACCGAGGGAGGGTGCTACTGATGAGTCCCAATAGGACGAAATAGGCGCCTATATAGCACTAGACCTATGGCTCAAAATAAGTCATATCCTTATAAGATTAAATCATTTTGAGCGGGTCTGTAAAAAAGCAGTCGATAGCAGAAGATATGAAGACAGTTAAATTTTTTAGGATGTGCAAAATGGTTGATGCGAGTGCAATGTAGGAATGTACAAATCGTATCAGGATGTAAAAAATGAGAATTGTGTTGGCCGGTGTTGATTTTTGGGGATTGATTGTTTTCTGATATGCTGCTTATACAGATTGTTATTATTGGATAAATCTACCAATAAAAGGTTAACAATATCAGTATCATGTAAAATATGGCTTGAAATCATGAATTATTCCAAAATAATTGCAAGCGTGTTTTCTCAAAGAGGTAGCTCTCATGCTGGAAATCAACGACTTGACAATCAAGCGTGCCTTTCACTTAAACTGCGTGCAGAAGATGTTCTTCTTGGATGCCAAGCGTGGTATTAGAATCTTCATTTTACGAGCTATCGAATGCTACTAATAATCTAGTGGGATGGCTCTTTTTAGAAATCGGCGATTCACAGGACAATTTTTGAAATGCGATTGAATGAAACGGAAAATGTAGTTAAAAGTAGGGATTTTCAATACAGTTGGGAGCTAATCTTATTAGAAATACATTTACTACAGGGACCCTCCAATGCTAACTTAATGTTTTTGCGGTAAAGTTTCTCATTTTCTAGTGGGATGCGCTCTGAAAATCTTTTCCTACAACAGGTTTAGTATGAAAGTCATAATTTTCCATGTTATCGATTGACTGCAAAATATTGATAAAATAAGGGAAATGTTCACTAAAAGTTGGAAATATGTTTCTTTTCCCAAAGACGTGGCTCTCCCTTTTGAAAAATGCAAGGATTCAGTCAGCATTGGATCCGATTCTACTAGAACTGCTCATGAATATCTGAGATTGAAGATATCAAATGATTACTAACACTCTTATGCAAAATTCTTGTCCAGCGAAAGGATCGTTGTTCATATGTTCCTGGATAATAGAAAGTAACCCTCTTATTTCATGGATCATAAGAAATAGAAAAGTGCTGATTTCCCATGAACTCTTTCCTTGATGTTTCTTATTTTACAACCTATTTTTCAACATAATCGTGACTATACATATTATAAGCACAGAATTTATATTATTCAAGAGTCGGTAAATTATGGTTCCAATACAGCGGTTTATCAGTGTAGGTTCGAGATCAGCTGAAATCCCGAGTTTCGTTGGTATCTCAGCATCGTCATGCTTTCATATTTCATATCGTACCTTGCTATGAAAAGGAATACACTAATACGTGAATAAAAGCTAAAGCATGACTGTTGTATGTGATTTTCGCCTTTCTGGACTTTTCTTTCACCTCAGGTTTTTTCCTGTACTTCTTTAGCGTAATCGATAATTTACTGAGCACATGTACTCCTTAGAGAAAACTTATATAAAACGGATGCTCTTTTACAAAAGCTAATCTTCGATCGTGAATTCATCATATTGAGTGACCGCGGCAGGAGGTAGCTCTGAGGAAGCTAATAGAGTGTTAGCGTCACTTTTTCGCCCTTCTCAGAGCCGTGATAATTAGAGTCGGGTGGAGTGTTAATGGAATAAAGTTACGGTCCTTGTCGATGTCGATTTACGTAAAACAGTTGTTACTTGACTTGCCGATTTACAGTAATGTCTTCATCTGGTCAATAAAACGATTAACCTCGAAACATTAGCCGAGTATAAATTGCACAGCAACCTCGTGTATGAAATAAGAGAAAACCAACATCGCGAGGACATGCGGTTGCGGACAAATAGACTTCAATTATTGCTCTTCTGAAGAAGACGAAGACATCAAGTCGTTAGCTAAATCGGCACCTTTGGTGCCACAATAGAAGCCTATACCGACTTCTTTCAGATCGAGATGTACTACTTGAAGCTTGCTGTTCACCGAGTAACAAGAAAACTTTTCTGAGCAAGCTTTCTGTTCAGTGTGAAGTGCATTGTACCACTGATGGAATCAATAAGTGAGGCTTAAGATTCCGTTCATTCCCAACGTCAGAGGAAATTGTCTGACACGAAACAACAATCTCGGTTTTACCTGTTATACTAGCAAGAAGTCGAAAGCACCGTCGATGCCGAAGACTGAATCAGCGGATTCCCGTTGCTTTCAGTTGAACCACTGAACGTCGAACAATTTCGTTCAGTGTTCTCTCTATACTATACGAAATAGTGTAGTAAACCGTCCAATCTTATCCAAAGCAGAAAAAATACAATAGTTGGCGTAAGCGAATTTTTAGCCATGAATCTTGCAAGTGCCCGAAGTCCTCTCATAAAACTTTCTAATCATTAGGCTATTTGAAGCATGTGTGAAACCGTACAGATTATTACTTTGTTAGGAACAGTATAAATGCTCGCCATCATGGCAACTACCCCTCTGCCGGTTTTTGAATTTTTCGGTTGATTGTGGTGATAAATAATATGTTCAAATAGCGTTGCACTTCATCAACTGTTTTTCAACTTCGCTAAAAACATTCAGTATAGTCTGGGAGAATGTTTAGAGCATTCGCGAGGATGTTACGTCAGAGCCATACAAGTGTTTCAGTGGTAACGCCCTCTTCATTAGGGCCCCCGCCCCACACTGAGCTCTACTTTGTTGCGTGACAACCTCGGTAAGATTTACACATTCTTCAGGTTGCAATGTATGTTTACAGTGATGTTAAAATACATTGATGAGGTGGATCAATGTTCATCTACCAACCGCAATCCATCGAATGAAAATGGTGATATCACAATGTCATTGTACGTTGTGCTGCCACCACATAAGTCTCTCCTCTCTGCTACAAAGGAGAGCCCAGTGTGGAGCGGAGGCACCAATGAAGAAGGCGATAACTCTAAAACACGTATATGGCTCTGACGTAACGACCTCGGTAAGGTCTTGACATTCTTTCAGATTATATCAAATAGCGTTTGCTAGCAAATCAGAGAAGAATTCAGGAAATTCGCAGTATGAAGCACTGCGTATGATGTAGCAAAAGACGCAAATGTAAATTTTGTAGCAACCGTTCCACGGAACGGTCGCTACTTCTCTGAGCAACTAAGAGCGATCGTGGACAATACCATGGCAGGAACATCGCTGCGAGACCCAGCCAATGGTCGCGCCGCCCGCTGCTGCGGGGCGGCGGTCAGAGCCGCCCACTTCTGCGGTCAGTCTCGTCTCGTCCTGGTGTCCTGATCGGTCGTGTCCTCTTGCCTTACTCCGCCACCTTTGCCCCTTTGGTTCTCCGCCTCTGGCCGACTCTAGACCTCTGACTCTGCCCTCATTGTTGTGTATGTGGGCCACATAGTCCATCGACTCCGCTTATACTCTGTGAGCGGAGCTTGGGAGCTACGGCGGCGGACCAAGTCCTTTAGGGTTCTGTTTGGCCCGCCACCGGGGATGGGTCCAGCCCTTGCATACAGACCCACAGTTTTCTAATATATTTAATCACCCACTGGTCCCACCTCGGTGTACAGGTCTGCTCGGGGCAAGCATAACTGCTTCCCGAGGTCCACCGCCTAGTCCGGCCTCGCAGACTACTCATTCATCTCATCCATCTCATCCATCACAGCATATTGAAGTCATGGTTATACGTCGTTATTGTGGTCGCACTCTTGTTATGTTATTATTGTATATATGTATATATATATATTTCAGGTTGTTTTGATATTGTCTATAATAAATCTAGTATTCTACTTGCGTCAGCAGTAACAGCCGTTGTGACAAGCACTCGACGCAGCCAACTCAATAGCAGCTGAGGACCAGCCCCCGTTGCTAAATCTGGTGCATTAGCCGATCTTTCCGAACACAGGTCGCTAAACATTACTTATAACAAACACCAGTAGAACTGATTGCTAGTGCAAAGGTTTGAAAATGTGACCATAACGTTTGCCTAAATTTCACTGACAGCTCTGACAGTATTAATTAATTCCAACCTCCTAGTGGTTTAAAACGACTTTTGATCCTCTTACAACAAACATTATATATATATATATATATATCATAATGACTTGCTTCCATATTTCACTGTGAACTGTAGTAAAGAATAGGAATTACCTTGGCAGAACGAAAATTAGCAGAAAGTTCAACATTATTCTACAAGGCTATTCCACTGAAAATTATGGGTAGAATTGTTTCAGGGTGTTATTATAGGCAAACTGCTGTGGCTGCCGCAAAATTGGTTCTGAAATCATACTTGTTCGTTGTAATTTCAGATGAATGATTTTTGATGTTGTGCGCGTTAGGTTTTTGTCACATGCAGACAACTAAAATTGAGAGAGATCAGTTCAGATATTCAAAGCACTCGAGAAGATCAACCGAGTAATTAACACTCATCTGCTTCCTATTCACTGAGTAGCAAATGTGCCTCCAATATAATGAGAGCACTCTATTACTTTACCAGAAAAAAATAATACCTCATGACCAGTTTTACTTCCGAACGTGACTGTATGCTGTGATTAGAGTTTTTTTTTCTCAAAAACCCCAGTTTATGCAAAAAATACTGCTTGTATCTTGAAAAGCGACTTTTTTCAATAACGGCATTATCAATAAATGGTTCCATCTTTGACGATCAAGCCAATAGAAACAAGTACTACTGACTGGTTATACCGAGGTTGAAAGAAAGCAGATATGGACGCTCTTAAATAATTTGTATTTTTCCATATTATAACTTTTCGAAATTGTCTATAACTGGTCTTCAAACCAAAAACTATGTCGCTGTGGAATGAAAGTGTAAATTATCATATTGCAAAAGGATTTGATGCTTAATGCTTTTGGTGTTCACTTCAAAGGAGAACATTTCCGCTTTGTGATGGGAGAAATCCGGCAAAGCGTAGTGGTTCTTTTTGCACACATTCTGCACTCTCCTTAATTGTTGTTGTTCTTCATGTAGGGAGTAAATCCGAATTTCTGTCAAATTGCGCTTTGAGAAACCATTTAGTGTATTACTTTTCGAGTAAGGTACAACAACAACTAGCATAGAGATGCTCTTGTCAGCCGATTTCCGCCAAGGTACAGTATAAGTGAGATGAATGATGGGGTATGAAGATAATCTGACTTCAAAGTATGGTTTGTCTTTATGAAAAATTAACAGTGTACCATAGTTCGGAATCGCCGTTCGTAGGGAGCCCGTCAAACAACGAAACTATTTGAGCTGTGACTTGACGTGTCTACAGACCCATTTGTGATTATTTAATGAGTAGGAATACCGATTCGGCTCTCTGAATGGAACTCTGAAGCAGATAATGATGTTGACGTGATAGCCGAACAGATTTTTGTACGATGCTTCTATCATGTTAGTAACACAAGATATTATTGATCAAGCGTACCGCTCTGAATAAAGGTCGGCTTCAAAGTAAAGAAAATTGAAAGTCCTTGACTAGACCAGCTACAGTGGGATGGTACTCGCGACGTTTCCACTACAGGACTAGCAACATTGCTCGACAAATTACAATTTTTGAGAACAGTGTTAATTTTTTCAATTGGGTAAAATTTCTTGAGTATCCATATCACGTAATGGAAGCGGATGAAGAATGTTCTATCTCTCCTTCAGCAGTTCAAATAAAAGAAACTGTGCTGCTTTTAATCGTATTTGGCTGTCAAAAATTTCTCATGAGAAGGCTGATGATTCAACAGCGCAGACTGTACTTTCAATTATCCGTTTACGAGCAGGAAAAATGCAATATTTTGCGGTTTTAGCTCTCCGAAAAGTGAGTTAATACGAGATCGACAAAAAAAACATTCCTTGGCTAATGTTTCGACTCCGTCGCTTTCTTCAGAGCAGTTTTCCTCCCTTTGATGTGAGTCTCTGCAGTCGCAAGCCAAATCATGTGGAGCGGCGTAAGGATCAAGCAACCTCACTTTTTTCGCTCTTCTACACCGAATACCTGTCGGTACTGATTTCCCGCTGACAATGATTTGTTTGACTGAATAATGCATCGTGCTCCTGAATTGTGGACGACTGACTCAAATCAATCCGTCTCCGAGAAAGGCGGAGGCAGCGAAAGTGCACCGAGTAGACTTATTCTCCTTTAACAACCTCGAGTCCTCCTGGCTATCAACCTCGTGTCTACTTAGCAATGAAAGAGCTCATATTGGTTATTCACTCACAGGTTGATGAGAAGTCGAGAAGTCTCTTCTTCGCCAATCTGGGATGAAGTGCAAATTGATAATCATAGAAGTGTACGATTGGGGCGCGACTGCGGTGTGAAAAAATCTTTGTTGTCTACATTCAATAGAACTGTTTATTTTGAGCAAGCAAAGTCTAGCATTTATTCAAGTCATCAACTTCCATCAAACCACTACATGCTTTATGAAAAGTGAGCGATGAGAGGAAAAGAATATTTCAAGAACTATTCTACACCTAAATCTAGTGCAGGTTAGAACTTCGAAATTGAGGGCCGATGTCGGCGACTTTGCTTTCTTCAGAGATTGAGCATATTTATGTAACGCGATTCGTATAAATATGCGGATAACTTATGAATAAAAACCTGCTGTATTTGCAAACGCCAATCTACTCAAGAGAAAAACACCTCACCGTGTTACCAACCAGATCACCTATGTTCTTTGCACGTGATGAAGTTTGAAATCACCCCTTATGTCTAAGGAACAATTGGAACAAAGGTGTTAGCTCATACATGTTAGTGCGCATCGTAAAAACGTGTTGGGCTCAGGCAAAATTTTTTAAGGAACTTCCGCGAAACGTTCTTTTAATGTAATCATGAGAAAATCATTTAGCGAGGAAAAATGCCTGCTGAAATGTGGCTCAGTGAGAACGAGATACATGGAGGCGATTATTTTACAGAAGTCTTACTGAATGAGCTTTTCCAAAGAAACCGCGACTTGAATTCGGCTTCCACTACATTGACTGTATTGCTGCTTCATAATATCCTCGTTTTTTCAAAAATGGAGAGATTCGCATGAATGCTCCTTTAGAAATGTGAAAAATCTATCAAGAAAGATATCGGTTGACAAGAACAAGCTAAAATTTCCGACGGGGGTGCTTTTGACAACAATTCATTGAGATGTAGCAAACTTATACTCTGTGCTTTGATGCCACTAGCGAGGTCTCTCATACAACAGTGCTTCGGTGATAACGAAAAAAATTTATCTGTGAAATTTTACCAATCAATATAAGGAACTGAATAAGAAATTGCATCAGGGAGCTTTGTGGTATAGTGTAGTATAGGTGGTAGAGAAAACAGCTTCACTGGGGTCCAGAGCTCTGTTGTCAAACAAGAGTTCTCTTCACATTGGTGGAGCTGTCTATGCGCACAGATGTGTGTTTTCTATAGCTACATTCTCAAATGTTCCAAGTTTCTCATCGGAATGAGCGCTTGTGAAGCGCTGTCACTTCCTCACAATTTTTCCGATGTATGCAGAAAAAACAGAATTTTGTTCTGTACCTTTCGTTAGGTGAGTCACACGTTCCAGTTCCTTTCTGATTAACTCCTTTTCACAGTAGCAGAAAAAGAATTATCAAGAATTATTGGTTCTACCAAAATTTTCTATGAACGTTGAACAAAGCCGAAAAAGCAGTTCCGTGTCATTTGATTGCTAATTGCCGAACAATACCACAATGTTCGCTTTGCAATTTCAAAAAGTTACTAAGTCAACAAATTTCAGCCAGCATAAGTACTAAGTTAGTAAATTTCAGTCAGAATAAAAAACCCTAAGACTGACTATCTATTAATCTCGGCATAGTTTGATAAATGAATACGTTAGAAACGAATGTTGGATTGCATAGTAGAAGCTTCGTTTTGAAACACTCTCCTTTTGATGTTCTGGGTCTATCAGTTATTCAGTGAAGACCAGCCGCTTAGGGTCAGTGCAGCAAAGGTCCGTGCCTAAATCAGGTCAAGATCAGCATGAGGTATGATTCGAGGTCACGCGTGATTTCGAGGCACTCTTCTATTCGGTTCATTTTTGGGGTTTTGTTTTCACTTTATTTTCCTCCGTCGCTGCATAAACCACCGAATCGTTCCAAACTTCATCAGACGAAAACGACTTCGCGAGATATGCAGCCGACCAAAGGACGACCAACGAATTCTGGATATCGAATGTGGCTATTACGGGAAGCATTTCGATTCAATCAAAACCTACTATATTCTCAGTTGAGCAATCAATCAATGTGAATCAAAAAGTTGTATTGTATCCAGCTTTTGGAGGATTGCCTCAGGAGAAAAATCAAGAATGGGTCATTTTGCATTTTTGATCTGCGATTCTATAGGTCGAGTGCTAAAGTAACCTTGCGCAGAAAATTCGAAAACTTTTGAACAAATCGCGTGGACCAGCTTCATCGACAAAACACCGCGACACCGTTAACGAAAGCCCTGAGAGTTAAATTAACACCAGTAATGTGCTAAATCAATCATGGATCACCGTGTTAGGAGGCATGACTCTTCGCGATAATACGCGCTCTCTCTTGAAAATGGGGCCAAGTTTATCACCAGCGCAACCCCTTTGGAAGGAAACCCTGTGTAGTATCACATGCAAATTGCAAGAACTTCAAAACCGACTCCGCTATAAGGCCAGATTAGATTCATTATCACGCGCGAGCAAAAAACGTAGGGGCAATACCAACACCACGTTTTCCACGAGCTTTTCTAAGGCAGCAAGACCCCAATAACAAGGTAGATATTGATTTTCGCATAATTCGAAACGAAACATAGAATTCTTAGCCACTACCGCCGGAAAATGTTTAGTTCCAACCCAACGTCAGCGCAGAAAAGCAGCATGAGACAGATACGGGAGCTAATAAATTCCGAAACAATTCGACTATCAGATAGAGGCAAGGGAGAAGAGTTTATAGTAACTCCCAATCAGTAGATTTTGCGATAACAAAAAAGCATCTTGAAGACACCACACATCATCGCCCATCATCTGATAAGGTATTCCAAAAACAGTATCGAAAATTGAACCATGAATGGGTAAAGATAGCAAGTTCGTAAAAAATAGCTGGTTTGAAACCTTCCGTTATCTCTCAATTAAAACTCAGGCAACCATGATGTTCCGTCTTATATTTACTAATTAAATCTCAAAAGTTGGTATGCACTGATGATCTTTCGCCTAGTATTCCGTCAAATTTTAAAGTTAGACCCAGCTGCGTAGGCGGGCCAACGGATAGGATAACGTGGTTCTTAAGTCTAATACTAGTCCAATTACTCAAGCCATTCCCGGCCATCTCACCAACACTCAAATGTTCCTAGACAATCTACACAACGCGTCCCCCAACAATGCGTACGTAATGAAATTTTTCAACGTAACGGCCCTTCATACAAACGTGTCGAATGAGTCCGCAATGCAAGCCATATACGAGCTTCCAACGGAGCATGCAAGGGCCACAAACATGTATGGCTTTTCCATCCTGCAGGTTATGGCTCTCTTAAAAGAGTGCCTAAACTGTTCAATTTTTGGATAGTCTAAGAGCTATTTTGCCCAAATCAGAGGGCTGGTAATGAGGCAACAACTAGCGCCAACCATTTTGTTATAGCCTTTATGTCTAAAGTGAAGAGCCCAATAATCGATCTCCGGCCGTTACTCTACTGTAGGTATATAGATGACCGTTTTGTCGTCTGCTCAACCCAAGAGGAGATGGACAAATGTATTGAGATGTTGAACAGTCAGTCAGAGTACATAAAGTTCACCCGTGAAAAAGCAAAAGCAAATTGGCTCCCATTTTGAACATTCAGTTCAACCTGTTCAAAAACTCCTACAATACAAAGTTGTACCGAAAACCATGCATTTGCTAGTGCTTTTTATCTCCAATGAAGTAAGCACAGCTATTGAACGTTGCCTAAAAAGAGTAGGTTTGGATAATTTGGTTAGCAACAGTTGAAATACCGCCAAAGACACTAAAGCGCCAATTAGTCCGCAACCGTCTGTACGACCGCCTCTGCAAAACCAATGACTGCAAAGTTTGTCCAAACGGCAGAGACGGTGACTGCATGAGATCGGGTACAATTACGTATTCTCTTGCGAGGCATGCGGCATGAAGGGTAAGTACATTAATGAGAAGGGTAAACCACCATTCCTCCGTGTGAAAGATCACCTAGTTTCGTTACCCAACTCTGGACGAAAAAACCCCCGCTAGGCACGCATTAGGACCAAAGACATGCAAGAGCAATGTTCGGCGTCAAATTCACGATCTTCGCACACGAATTGAAAACATCTGCGCGTAAAACTTTAGAAGCCTTTTGGATACATAGCAAAGGCTCAAAAATGAACCAAAAAGAGGAGTGCCTCGTAATCACGCGTGACCTCGGACCATACATCAGAGTAATCTTCCCGGCCTGAGTTAGGCACGGCCCACTGATGCACTGACCCTAAGCGGCTGGTCTTGAATGAATAATTGATAGACCCAAAACATCAAAACGGTGAGTGTTTCAAAGTGAAGTTTTACTATGCGATCAAAATTCCTTTTCTAACGTTTTTTGCTAGGGTTATGGAGGTTTCGGCTTAGTGGACTGTGGATCAATATGATCTTTCCAGGCTCTGAAGAAGGCGACTCGCCCGAAACGTTAGCCACCTCGAATATTGTATATTCAAGCTGCAATACTAACTGTATTGTTGTATGCTTCGCTAATATTCAACAAATAATATCAATAACACCTCGGAACGGCTAAACAGAAGAAAATACTCATTTATTCAAACTATGCCGAGGTTAATAGGTAGTCAGTCTTGGGAATTATTACAAACTTTATTTTGTAGATTCATTAAACAAAGTAATTGAAATTGCTTGATTTTTGTATGGTGTTTTTGGGCATTTTCTTGCGAACATTTTGGTATATAACTTGCTCACACTCGCTTGAAAAGAGAGCTATCGTGAGAATAAATTCGCTTGCTTTTCATGCACGAATGGTGTTCAGGGGAAAATGCTAGTGAAGCGGCGCACAAGATGAATGGAGCTTGGAGCGAGTTCTATATTGAAGCAAATATAGGCGAGTTGTATAGCAGAATGTTCGCAAGAAAATGCGCAATCGAACTATACTGAGATCCTGCAAATGTTAATTCCAAAAAATCATGTTTAAAACAATGGAATTCTTTTTGTTTGACCGCTTCTAGCGGTGGCATGATGTTTTAGTTATACACAGTGATGTAGAGTGATGTACAAAACTTTTGCGTCTGGTGGGGGCTCGAACCCACGTCACACTCTATCCGCTCCCGGAGGGCGTAAAAAAAACACAAAAACGGCAAGAGCTTTGCAGTTCTGCTGCATGATAACGCCCGACTTTATGTTGGAAAACCGATCGAAAACGTCATAAAAGAGCTGAGGTGGGAGGTTTTGGGAGGTCTTATCTTGCCCACCATAGTCTCTCAATATTGCAACATCAGAATACCACTTGAAATTATCAAATTCAAACTACAAGTTAGCAAATTTTACAAAATGGCTCTTTTTGAGTACAAAAAGCGTCATCTTTAGATTCCATATAAACCATCATATAAAATATTTTGTTCATAAAAATATATCAATGAATAGCGCTTTCAACTGCTTTGAAAAGAAGAAATTATTGGCAATTTGTATACCTTGAATTCTGATATTTTCGAAACACAAAGAAAAACGGTAGAGTCATTTTGAAAACATAACAATCACATCAGAGTGTTTTTTTTTTTTTAGCTAAATCGGCCTCGTTCGCGCAATAATAGAAGGTCAGTGCATGCTTCTTATCGGAAAGAGATTTTCTTCTTCACGAACAGACAGACGCTAACCATTAAATAATTCTTTTGTTTCCTCAAGTAGTTTGAATGAAGTTAATTCTTATTTTTTCTAATGCCCGAGGCGCTTTGAGGTAGATTGGTGCTGTTTACTTCAAAAAAGCGTTCGAAGCAAATATCGCTGAATGTTATCTTGAGTAAATTTCATATATTTACATTTGATGCTATCCCAAAATTTCATTAGTATTTGCTGGCTAGACTCGTCCTTCACTTCGCAAGAATGCCTACCAGCACACGAGGAGTTACACTACTGAGTAAAAGACTGATGATTATACGTCGAAGCGAATGAAAAATTTTCTCGAATATATTTTTGTTAGTGTAAGTCGCTTTACAGTAATGATAAAATTAGTGTATGAAGCTAGAGATTCCACTCACTCCCAAATTCAGCAGTCTTCCTCGAAACGTAGTAAACTCCATTCTGTCTGTTTTGTTGATAACACGCCGAAAATTCAATGGCGCCTAAACCATTATTGCCCTTGTCATGAAATTTCTATGAATTCTGTACGAGCACTTCCTTGTTGTTTTAGTTGAATTGCTAAGCGCTAAGCAATTTTGCCACACCATTCGCTATGTACTGTATCAGACTCTGTACTAGACCAGCGAGTTTGATCCAATGCAGAAGAAATTTATTAGCGAGTTTTCAGAGGAGAATCACTCAAATATCCAAAGTCTTCTTACGAAACTCGTTTTTCAGGCCATATGAAAGATATAATAAAATATCACTTCTAGTGAGGAGTAGTAAGAATGCCTGCTCATGAGACACATCCTAGCGCCGGTTTCATTAGCTTTTTCTGTTCATTAAAGTGATCAATAGCTTACTCATATAGCGACTGTTAACAGAAAGAAAGACGACAATCAGGAGATTTACAATAAGAAATCCTTCGTGTGCTGTGGTAGGAAGAAGCCAATTCACAATTACTTATTACAAAACAGTTATAGAAATGACTGAAGGTGTAAAGGACTTAAAAAATGTTGTCACAATGTACTCCACAAATTCATTCACAGCAGGACACGATATCGATCAATTCCCGATATCCTAGAACGGTTTTTGATCTCCATACAACATGCATTTCATATATATCTATATCTATACCTATATCTATATATATGTATATATATACTAAAATATATATATATATATATATGCGTTTCACATTGGCTTACTATCATATTTCAATGTGATTTATAGTGCAGAATGGGAAATGTTTGGGCATAAGGAAAATAAGCAGAAATTCCACCATTATTCTACAAGGCTGTATCATCGGAGACTATGAGTGAAATTGTCTTAGAGCGTTATTACATATGAACTGCTATAAATGTCACGAAACTGATTATGAAATTATACTAGACTGTTATGATTTCGCTTAAATGACTTTTGATTTTGTGCACGTTCGGTTTTGTCAATTGCGAGCAACTAAAAAAAAGAAAATAAGATGTCGTGGCAATCAAAGCATTCGAGAAGAGATTAATAAAGTGAAAGAACACTCATGACTCCCAATCATTACCTAGTTAATGTGCTTCCAGCCAATAAAACGGAACACTCGACTTACTTGCCGAAACTAAAATATTTCTTATGACCAATTTTACTTCTGAAAGTATTTTATGTTGTATTTAGAGGCTCTTCTTTTGAAACCTCAGTTCAGTGCAAATACTGTTGCGTCTATATTGAAAAACCGTCTTCCTTGGGTCCCGTTCTTATCAATGAATAGTTGTTCCTGACCATTCAGCCAATACTGAAACAAACGCTATTAATCAATAATACCGAAGTTGAAGTAGTCCACATAAATAGATGCTCTCAAATGCATTTGTTTTTGCTCGTATGATAACTTGTTAAAATTGTCCATAACTGCCCTCTGAATTAGATCCACTGCACAATGGAGCGTAAAGTATCATATTGCAGAAGGATTTGATATTTAATGCTTCGGTAGCCCCTGTGAAGGAGAGCATCTGTGCTTTGTAATAGGTGAATTCACCGGAAAGCGTTATGGTTCCTTTGCGCCACCCTGCACTTTCCGCCTCACTGATAATCCTCTGTACAGATATTAAATACCTGTTGCTATCAATTTGTGCCAAAAGGAGTGCTGCCTATTGAAATAAAATCTCTATTGATCAAGCAGACCGTTGTAGGTACCTGTAGCAGCCTTATTTTCGCTTTAAGCAATGCCACTCAAATAAAAACTATATAAAAGCACTAGTTTTTGAGAGAGTTTATATGAAAGCTACAATAGAGATGCTTTGTCAACTAATTTTCGCCCAAAATTTGAGTGATTAAAAATAAGAGGTTCGAAAGTGATTTTGGAACACTAGGATGGATAGATTGCTCAATGAAATTGCACCAGCGGACAATGCTATAAGAGCCGCCGTAGGGGGACCCCGTCAAATAAGGAAACTTAGTCAAACGGTGATTGTCGTTCACTCTTTGTATTAGAAAGTGAAGTTGACGAAGATGTTAAAACACTGCCTGGAAAAACACTGTTGTTTAAGTTGAGAAAAACGTTCTCTGATATCCTCTAAAAATTAAAGGTTTATGCATAAATTCAGTTGGAAATAGCAATTACTATCCCTCAATATAAGGAAAATCATTATCACGATCTTCTCCTAACGATCTGCAAGCTCGCCGATCTGGCCAATATACCATTCTCCAGATTTTGAATCAAAAAATTCCTGACATCTCTCTACAACATGATCAAATGTCTACAAATAGGAGTCAACGCAGAAAATGTTCACTACGCGTGAAAGACCATTATCGGACGCGCAGCATGTGGGCTGCAGGCCGGGTGCGGCCAGACGTCGATCCTTCGAAT
>JAHQIW010003902.1:0-55028 GCA_019055375.1 Parelaphostrongylus tenuis | reverse complement strand
TCTGCTGCATATGTGAGGGCAGGGACAAGTCTTCGAGTCGAAAAAAGTGGGCACGGAATCGCATGTTTTGTGAACTCTCTCACTACACTTGCAATACTCTTAAAAGTTTCCCGAGGCAGCTCTTTTTCCTGCTGTGCGACTCTGGAGTTAAGGTCAATCATCATTTTAAACTTCACCACCTAGGTGAGCGAACTGACAATCCGGAAATTTTCGTTCCGTCGAGCGGAAAATGGGGCTATCCCACATGAAACATCAAGCGTTTACGCTAGATTAGCTGAAGACCAATCTTTCCATACCATAAGGCGTTGTAGGAAATTGATCAGCATTCTTTCCGACTGTCCTGATTGACGTTGGTGTTATGAGGACCATATCAACCAGCGAAACGAAGGATGGTTTTGATTGTCCGACCGTCAATTCCGCTTCACTTCACGTATCGTCCCAGTCTGATTCTCCGGCGCGACGCTTTGGAGGGTGACAGCGAATAATTTTGTGCGACATTGTACATCTTGCCGAACCCCTCTTCTACAGTGATAATAATATTGTTGTAGAATAGCGATTTGTTGGTGCAAAATCTTTATGTAGCCCACGAAGGATCATTATGTATCGAGATTAGGGCACCTCGGTCTGTCCTCAAACTTATAATCGCTTGTATGTTTACTGAATCAAAGGCTTTCTTCGAATCGATAAAAGTAAGGCATAGCGGTACTTTGTACTCTCGTGGAACTTTAATGAGTCTTGTAATCATGTGGATGTACTATGGTACTAAATCCTTTCTAATCCTTTCCGAAGCCTGCTTGTTTGCAGGCTGCCTATCGTCATGTGTTCTTTCAGCCCTGTTTTAGGACGAGTCCGATTGATTAGTTTATGGACATCGGACAGTAAGCAGATTGGGCGACAATTGCCTATGGCAGTAAAGGTCTCCCTTTTTGAACAGCAACACTGTCTTGCCGGTTTTTCATCAAATGAAACCTTGGCTTCTGACAGCTAGCGAGTGAAGAGCCGAGCCAGTGTACTGATGAGAACTCGCGGCAGCTCTTCAGGTGTTGTGGTCTAATCCTGTATGAAAACCGGGTGCTTTTCTGTTCTTCAGGGGCGATATAGCATGACGGATTTCGGAAAGGGGGAACAGTGGAACAACAGATTCATTCTCTTTCAATCTTAATGACGGGAATGAGGACATGGTTAGCTAAGAGATCCGAGTAGTAATGGTGTAAAGATTTTTCTCTATTTTCCCCAAAGCACCACTTACATTAAAAATATTAATCGGTCACTCAAACCAGCGCATCAAATTGCAATTCACCGCACCCACAGATCGTCGGCAAACAGACACTTGGTCACAACCACACCACAGTGCATTCTTCATGAAGCCTCTACAACAGCTCCTTAGACAGAACGAAACAAATTGTCCTGCGACTACATGCACCACCAGTAATTATTATGAAGACTCCTTCTGTTTTTGATATTTTCTCTTTTTAGATTTTTTAAAATTAATTTTCAGCACGCGTTCTTGAAACTCAGCAATCTTTATATGCGCTTGAGTCGCGCCACCATTAGAAATACAGTGTTATACAAAGGACATGTGCTAAGTGTGCAGGGAACTACCCTAAACATCACTCTATGAAATATACGCAATTGTGACTAATGTTCATTGAAAAAAAATCATCGTTTCACGTTAGCACTGGGAACAATCTGAAACAAATCTATCACGACTGTAGCAGTTTGTATTCTTTATTGACTAAGCCAGTAGCACGAGTTTGATAAAAAAATAAATCCATTTCGCCCATCGTTTCAACGCATTTGTTTTCTTCGGAGTCAATGATTCGCGTCGATTGTCCGCGGAGCATTTTGTATTCACATGTTTGGCACAGTTTCTGCCATGCATACAAAGCAGCATTTGTATGTCTTCTTCGTTGCAACGGGATACATGGTCACTTTCGCTTCCCAACAGCAAAAACTTCGGAGCTAATATGTAACCGATCGAAAGTTTACCTGGAAGAAAGTGATCTTCGACTAGGTTCTTGAAGTCTTTCTGTTATTTTCTAACGTCTACAACAACGTCCGAAGAGAATCGTGATTCTCTAGGCTTAAAAACAGCGTAAAAACTCACCCCACCGTGGCGCTGATAGACCGTCTAAGCACCACTTCCCGGAAGATGTTTGTTTGATGAGCCGTCGTTGTGTGGTATTCCTGGATGGAAACATTATAATACTTTTCACTCGGCAAACAAAAATGATAGGTCTGACGCAATATTGTCACTGAAAGCCGCATAGAACACACGCTCAATGAAGCAGGTATACAGCTTGAGTTACAAACAAGTATTTTACCGTAAATGGCTACACTTTATTAATGTTGTCATTTACAACCCAAATTTGAATCCGAATGAACTTGAAAACCCAGTAAACCATCAACGCCTTCCCTTCGACGTCTCTCCTGTTAACAGAATGTGAGACATGATTATTTATAGTAGAGATCCTATATAGAATCACACATAATGCATGACACAACTGGAATAAAGATTATTTCAAAAACGAGGATTATGGGTCCCCAGAATGTCGTACCACCAATACGTTCCAGTGGGTTGTATGCTGCAGCGTTGTCCATTAGATCTAGCTGCGAGGTCGATGGTGCAGGGTTCAGAACAAGACGACTCGCATGTAGACCATGACTCCAGCACTGTGGCAAATGCTGCCTGGGGCAAGATTAGGAAGTTCCAGTTGTTGCAATAACAGCGGACTGAGAAAATCTTCTTGTTCTGCTATGGTAGAAAACGATAGCGAGACCGCTTGTGTGCGAATGCTAGTAGCATTTGAAGAACTCGTAAAATAGGGAGTTAGTGTAAGCACATATCTTTTTGTCTCAGCCAATCCGAAATGCATCGCAATCAGACGTGGGCAATGTCGCTCCTAGTTGATGCTCTCAAGCAGGCTTTGACGTGTTATAATGATGCAAATAACAAAGAAAACAACATCTAATTTAAAATTTCAAAAAAAGGAGAGTTCTCAAAAAAACTCGTAAAAGTCAGTATCATCCTATATACATAGAGTTTTTTTGATGATCCAATTTTCATAACTTTATAACTTTATAAATATATTACCACCGTCGATTTGAAGTATCTTCTTGACACAACTAAAGGTACAAATCGAAGAACGCCATCTATTTTTTCCAACCATGTAGGGAGAAACCTTCTCCACTTCTTCCAGAACTTTGATATTCATTTGATATAGAAATCTTGACAGATTTCAAAGTGGGGTTGATTGAGAAAAGGCCTTCAATGTGCGTTTGTAGCAAAAAAAATTATATGAATTTTTCAATCTCCGCGCATGTCGTGTGTATCTTTTTTACCTATTTGGAACTACTCCGTTTTTTTTGTAGAAATTCCTAGGTTTTCTATATATACTCAAAGAATAAACTTTGCTATATTGTTTCATCATATAGAATTTTATTCTGATCTTATACTGGCCAATTAAACCTGCTACTAAGCAGTGGTCCAAGGAGAGTAGCCTAAGAGTGCGAAGCACGATATTTCTTTTTGTTCCTTCAGTGCTCTGTGAATGTCATTTTCGAAACCAACCTAGTTTCAGATCATTCATATTCCTAACATCAAATAATTATGAAAGTCTGTAGAAAGACCATCCTTGAACCCTAACTACCTCGGTACCGTTTGTTTGAGAGTGTTACAAAAGACTATTCACGATGCCATAACATGCCCTAGCTTAACAGAAATTGTGCACGAGTGCGAACTCAATCTTATCTTCGCAGCAACTGATGCGCTTTCGGAAAACAAGCACGCTACTAACTGCTGACCTTCAAACTTTCGAATTACTGAAATCTCAAAAAACACTTTGTATCCAGCGCAAACGCTTCGAAACTTGCCGAATGTGAAACTCACCTCTATTTTCGTAGCTATAGAGCATTGAAACAGCTTTTCATAAACAGTCATGCTTACAAAACTCTGACGAAAGGAGCTGAATAATACTCCCCAATAACAAAATTGTATCAAATCACTTATCGGTGTTTTTATGCTTATCATCACCAGATTAATTGTGGCATGTTTGGAATTCGATGTATTCAATGGCAACGAAATAAGCTAAGAAGAACAGCGAAAGAAACAGCGCCATAATATTTTTGAATTACTATTAAAAATGAAATATAAAGAAGGAAGAGCACTATTCACCTACCACAGTTCACTTTTTAACCCTTAGAAGACAAGGCCACTTCTCCGCTTCTTTAGACTTTCGACTGCCATTTATTAGCTTAAACTTCGGCAATTTTCTTACATTTCTTTTGCTAAAAAGGCCTCCTGCAAAGGTTGTAGCAGCAAATTAAAATCTCATTTTACATCCGACGAGCACTTTTTGCTCGCCTAGGACTGCAGTTTAGCTTTCGACAGACTTTCAGTATTATTTGATAGCATAAATTGGCTATTCTAAGCAGAATCTAAATCCTAAAAAGGTTATTACATGTAGCTGAAAAGGCGTATATAAATACGTTCCTCACTCTTAGGTTTAGGCTTAAGGAGGATTTCGTTGATAATAAAAGGATAAAGCTCTCGGCATTGATGAATCCCTGAGGGATGCGCCATGCATTCGACTTCAATTTATAACTTCCTTTGAGGTGATTGAATGCATATCTGGCTTTTACAATGGCCTTGCTCGCGGTGGCCTCCCGCTGGTCCGAGTCAGTGCTGCTTTATCCTCCCAGACAAGTCTGAGACCCGTCCTAGTACCAATTTTACCGACCCCCGGAGGGATGGACAGCTTGGTGAGCCATGAGCGCGAGATCGGACCATTGACCTCGTGTGCGACGCAGAGTACCTCTAACCACTGCGCCACATGCGCTTCGTTGATAATATGAAAAGGAGATACAGAGCCTAATCATATAGAACGATTAACAAAGCCACTTCTACAATAACACTGAAGAACATCTAGAAAATGCTGCGATTCAGAGAGAAGTTTTCACATGGATAAATAACAAAAATCGTATCCTTTTAAGGCGGCAATTCAAATAGTTGCCCACAGCGCGTTTCGAGAGATGCGATAGTGAGCGCCGAGTGTGGAACTTGATGTTATGTCCTTTTGCTTCAGCGCAATAAAAGGCCCTTGTTTCAGCGCAAAGATTTTCTTTTGTTTAAGCGCAATTAAAAGGCCTTTTTAGTGACCTATATTTTGAATCGTGAGTGTAGGCCTTTGTATTATAAAGAAGATCTCATCGCGCAGCTGTTTGACTTGATAAAATGAGTCACAACTTAAGATAATGTGTGGATGGCATACCAATTTTTCTCTTCAGTGATTCCGCTAGTCGCTTTGACTTGTGTCTTTCCTTATACTTTCTCAGGATTTCGTTTTCTCCGTCTGCCCTTGCCCATAATTTCGTAATTTTTCAGTCATCTCAGAACATTTCCTTAATGAAGCATGAGCGACAATTAATCAGCACTAATAAATCGAAATATCACTTATAATAATAGAAAAATAGAGCGAAGTTCAGTGATAATATGGAAACGTAAAATCATATGGAAGGTTCTAACTAAAACCCTAATTTTTTACCATATTTTCCTTTGTGACAAAAATTTCGGGATCGCGCCATAATTGGGTATTCAACTCATTTTATATGGTATTCGTACGCTCAAAACGTCGTTGTTTGTCTTATGAAAGTAAATACACGAGCACAGTCCATAATAATTTAAAAAAGGTGCACTATATAATTTATACCTACGACCCAATGCCTAATTCTGAGCCTATAATAAGAGCCTACATCTAAATATGAAGCTCAGTGTGTCCTCCAAGACTCTTCGGTAAAAACTATTGCAACGCCATGGTACTTGTAATACTGGTGGAATGGTTTCTCCACCTTACTGAAAAGTAAATGTCTCGGCTGAAGTAAGATAATGTACAGCTTAATGATAAGCAGCTATTTCGCACAGAAAAGGCAATTCGTGTGTATTAAGAAGCACAGAAAACACCCTTTTTGCGTTAAAGGGCAGCGCATTGGGTTTTCTGTTCGCTGTCGAACTTTTTTAGCATCCTATCATTCTTGTTTAGGAGGACATGGTATGTCTGAAATCCAGAGGATTTTTCATTCGCTAACGAGGCCATCGTTCAAGTCCGCCTTACTAAGGTCTCCATATTTTTACCATGAACAACGATTTCACTAATTTTTCATTGTTGTTGAGGGTCAAACTTCGACCATCAGGTTTTAGCACTAAGGTAATAAATGCCAGTCCAATAATATGCATGGATTGGTGGCTGGTTATGCGAATCCCGACAGTTTTGATGCCAAAACTGATTTTTGGAATGGTCTATATACAGAACTGTCAGAACAAAGAAAAGATCATGATTTTCAACACTAGAAGTAGTGAGTTCGTCGCTTGAACAATGTAGTAGGATGGTTATGGTTTGGCGATGTGAAAATTTTTTGCACAGTAAGATGCTTCAGCAGAGGAGCAAAAATTCTAAGGAAAAAGTAATCAATGAGAATTCATTGGTTTGACCGCTTGTTGTGATTGTATGATCTTATAACATACTCATAATGTAGAGTGAGGTGCAAAACATTTGCGTCAGCCGGGATTCGAACCCAAATCTCAGTCTTTCCTGGAGCGCTTGCTGAACCGTTGCACTACCGACGCTCGTTATTGCACAACACTCTTCTACGCCACAATGCGTCATCTGCTAACAGTTCACCGTCGACGGTCCTGGCGTGGCGGACGCTATCGGCATTGGACCCACTCATGCTGACAGATATTGGGTATCAATTGCACAACACTCCACATTATTGGATATATTATAAGATCGCACCACGCAAGAGGTGGTGAAATAATGAATTCCGTATTGATACCCAATATCTGTCAGCATTAGTGGGTTCAATGCTGATAGTGACTGCTCACGCTAGACCGTCGACGGTTGGTAACGCGTTTGGTACAGATAACGCGTTGTAGCGTAGAAATAGGGTTGTGAAAAAACCAGCGTCAGTAGTGCAACGGTTTCAGTGCGCTCCTCCCTGAAGGAGTGAGATCCTGGACTCGAATTCCTGCCAACGCAAATGTTTTTTGTATAGCACTCCACATTAGAGCAAAAAAAATCGCGCGGCTTTTGAATGACGCGCTTTTTCGATGTGAAATCTGTGCGCAACAGCCTCACTTATTTCGAAATTTTCTCCTTCCTGGAAAAAGTTTATAGATTTTTCGTGTAAGAATTGCAGGGTAGACTTTGTTCTATCGTTCTGAGCGTACAGAATTTCTTTTATTTTACTTTGCAAGTTAAAATTGCCATAAATTTTTAGGCGATGAGCTAATTACTTTGAGTGTGAAACATGATATTCCTTTCGAACTAACAGTGCTCTATACTGATCGTTTCGGAAACGGTGTCAGCATTGAAATTTCCGAGAAGCGGCTATTAACTAACAATCTGATCCAAATGTATTGTTAAAATTAGTGTTCGAAGCTCTAATTCCAAAACTTATAAGAGGACCTAGTAACAAGGGTTCTAGAGACCGAAAGGCTGTTTCAAAGCCGGCTTTTGAGAAATAGCAGCAGACGATTACTACTCTTAGAAAATATTTTTGGCTGAAGAGATCGAGCAAAGTAAAAAAAAACTTACTGTTTGATCTAGAATGCTTTCCACCTCGTACAGCGGAACCTCTGGAAACCATGCAATCTGAGAAATGTAAAAAAAAAAATCAGGACAAGAATTTGTTAATAAACTCAACTAATTCATGTGACCCGCTGTTTCCTACCATGGCTACTGCTTGAGGACGACTGATAAACAGCGGGTACTCTAAATTAGGGCTAAATACAAAGCAATCATCAGAACATTGCTGCAGGCAGACGATAGGCAGTTTACAATCATAATGGTGAAAGACACATGACATTTTAAATCGATATAGCAGGATTCTCTAGATTTGATTTCCTTGCATCTATTCTCAGCTCGCTTTAGGATCTACGAGAGGTACACAAACAGTGAAGTTAACGCCAATTTCGTTCAGTACTATTTCAACCGTTGTTCAAATGAGATACGAGTTATGATTTCGGAGCTTCAAAAAACTCGTATATGCCACCTCGATAATAGCTTAGCGTTCCTCAACTGAATCATGCAGATGAGCGATTTTTTCGTTTAGATTATTCAGTATCAGGATATATGGCCCAGCAACGTTTGTGCAGCTCAACGGCAACTATCAAACGACTGAAACACAAGATTTACACAGAAAATTTAAGTTTAAAGGCACCATAATCTATATCTGTGCTCTGTAAAATTTCACATTCTCTGAAAACAGTTGTTACAAATGTTACAGAGCTCATGTTTAAATTTAGTATTCGATAGGTACTAAATGATCATGATTAAATGACTCACTATAGGACAAAGTTCACATTTTTAATACACTGGATTTTCTGTGATTTTACTCCGAGCACAGAGATTTTTGATAGGACTTTTCATAATCTCTTGACACTTTAGTATATGTTGGAATTCGATAATGCATTTTGCTTTTAGTAAGGTCTTTTCACTAGGCTGTAAGAAAGCAGAGATTGTTCTACTTTAAAAGCAGAGCGCTGAGTTCTATCTACGTGTACTTGCCTGGAATTTTTAACGGACAAAGCTTTACATTAGATTTTTATTTCATCATTTATTAGCCTGAGTAACACAGGTCCTATTGCCTAGTTTTTTGGGAGCGTTCGCTCGTTGCTGTGTATGAACGAAAAAATACTCCTTTTTGCATTCAAAGTAGTTAGCCACTTTACAGTGATTATGTTTGTAATTATTTTAGTAAAGTTCAAAGAGTATAAGCACTTTATCGTTACAAAAAGATAATCCGATAGATGGGAGCCGTTATCGACTAGATTTTCTTGGGATATCAAACCCTCTACACGAGGACCACCAACCCAATGGTCCGAATTGTTCACGAAAATGATAGAATAAAGATAAGATGTTCAACACAACCTAGAGCGAGGAGGGCCCACTGGGCTACTCTTGCACGCGGTAGGGAAAAATAGGAGCATTGCTGGTGACCGCTCGAGTCACTCGGCGATCAACAGGCGACAGATGATACAGGTGCTGTCAGTCGCAGTGAAGCAATGCTCACAACAGTTTTTTTTTTTTCAGTTTTTTAATGATATATACAGTACCTGGTTGCTGATGCTTTGATAGAATACTATACCACTCCGTCTGCAGCACTTCGAACCAATTCGGCATGGATGGCGGCCTAACCACAGTGCACTAGAGAAATACCACAGTCCGGATTTTTACCTGTAATAGTTAATTCTACATTTTAATAATTTTTCAACCTCATAACACAACGGATGAATGATCAAAAACAACTGACGAATTTCTTGTAACACTTGGCCTTAGCGAAAGTAGAGAAGTGATATATCAGTAATCACAAAATTTAAGACGTACATATACTTTATAGACTGACGTCAGGGGCGTGACCTTCGCAGTGCTGAGGGTCCTATTCAACGTCACCCATTTGAGATATATCTTCGGCATAACAACTACTCATGAAAGCTCTACATATCCTCGATGGGCATGCGAATAGGTTGGTGACATGTTCAAGAAAAGCAGCCTTAGATTCTCGAACATTGGTGACGGCTTTCATGTAAAACATGGAATTCCTGATACTGTTCTTTTACGATTACGGAAATTCGTTTTGCAATTGTGTGGTGCGAGGAGAAAAGGTTAACAAGCTCCACTGTCGGAATTATGATATAGAAGCACAACTAAGTACTATCAAAACATTGTCAGTCATTATCCGAAAAAAAAAACCCAATAGTAGACTCTTCGAAGAATAGTGAGTGTGGGTTAATTAGCGACATCGAGAGTACCGCCCTATAAGATGTGAGTAGCCCGCGTGTGACCATAATCCGCTCCCAACCCCGCTACAAGGTCGCATAATTAGAGCCTTCTAGCCACTCAAAATGAGCAGCGTTTGATTGCGCACAGTAGGGATTCTAGGATTACTATGTTGTTCTGAACATGCGTCCAAAGTGTAGGAAGCATTCAAACTGAAAGCAACGAAGTGTATTCACAAACATTACCTCGACCATTGCCAGTAGTGAAAAGTGCTTTCTCATCCATTTATCGTATACGAGTGCGCGAATTGTCTCGTAGATAAAGGATGGTTCTGCACTTTTGAACATTCGCGCCCCTGATAGGAGAGATACCAAAACAAGCGTTTGTTAGGCAAATACAGATTGGAAAAAGAAGCACGTGGCTCTTGAGCAAATATCAAATGAATATGTTTGTCGCCCTAAAATAGTGCTCTATGTGGAAGCATGTCTAGGCAGTTCGCTTTTCTTCATTTTTTACACCTGCCATCGAACTAACCCTCTATCAGTGGATTATATCATAACAGGAGAGTTCTCTCTCTCTTCACCGTATGAAACAGCATAATCATTGACGAGCACGAATGCAGAACTAAAATTAAAAATGAGCTTTCTTTCATGAAGTCCTCCGGATAATATAAGATAATAATTTATTGCCGGAGAGACGAATATAGAGTCATTTATAGTATACAGAACATTCATGCGCCTTGGAAACCCGCCTATTTGAGTGATGAAGGTGTACTCCTGGGAAAATAACCACATTTTGTCATCGATGTTGCAAAATTGTAATTTAAAAACATATATTCTGGAGTGTCGAACTTCTGAAAAAGGTTTTAGGGAGCTTTTCCAGTATGCTGTTGAGGTGAGCGTCGAAAAAGTGCATTACTTACATGGGTACTCCTTCTTTGATGAGTGCTAGAACATTCTGAAGGAATTTGCTTCCTACATCAAAGGCTTTTTGCAGCTAATTTTCTATCACTTCCTCAAGCATAAACAACATTAAGGTTCTCGTTTGTATTTCTCTGTAGTAAATCCTCATCATGCAGCTGAATGTTGTTTTCCGACATTTCGTCAAGCATATGAGACATTTAGATATTCGCTTGTATTACTTTCTAGTAAACTTTCACGTAGAAGTAGGTAGTGCACTAGTCGTTAGCGAAGAAATGTCTTCCATCATCATGTATGTCGTTCACTATCTCCTTGAAACCACCTGACCTGTTTTTTAGGTCATGTTGCGCTCAGCGTCTTCTGCAAGTGGCGGCGAGCAGTATTATAGCACGTTGCAGTGGAAATAGGGGAATTTATTTCGTAGATTGAAAATCTGAGAAGGTCTTATTGCGATCAAATGATGGAACATTGCGAAGGAAACTATGAGAAGGGTTTGCTCTGTAGAAAGAACGTCCATATACCGAGAATATCCTTGCGCTGTAAGGAGAAAACCACATCATTGTGAAAGGGAAAATCTTTTAGCCGGTTCATAGCATTTCTTCCTTTTTTTATATATGTTATTGTGCAATCATTAGATAGTTTGAAAAGTATCAATTTTTGCGCCAAGTCTGGTCTGTGAAAATACTTTCGTGGTACGCTCTATTAACGAATGAGATAACATTTTGCAATCGATGATTATATTTTCAATATTAGTAAATTTTTTGGTACTACTTAGTAAGAAATTATATTTCAAGAAAACTTTTCTGCTTCAAAAAGATTTAGTGTTAGTAGAGAGATTTCTATGAACTTATTTTAGGCTGAAACAATCCTCAGTTGTCCCAAAAGTCTTTGAATCATTTCCGTTGACCGCCCCTTCCTACTGCCTCATAGCAGCGAAAATAAAACTAAGTTTTGTACTCTGCGGACCTTTTATACCCGGTTAGTGTAGGTTCGTGGCTATTTTTGATTAAAGTAGTCACTTGACAATAAATCGACGCTAACAGAGAGTTGCTTTTTCATCAGTCTTTTTAATATGACAGTCTCTTTGCCATTCATGAGGTTGAACTGGATAGAGGACTGGCCGTCAACTGGTACCGTCTTCCGCAAGCAGTGCCAAGAGCACTTCAAAGGTTCGAAGATGTTGAGAGGACCCGGCAAGAAAGTCGACATCGTCCAAGTGTACTTCGTCGGCCAGAAGCATCACCGAGGAAAAATGAACGCGATGTAAAGGCCTGGCACTAATAATTTGTTAAGCGATATGGTAAAGGATTTTGCACCGCGATTACCTTTTACACGAGCGACATCAATAACATCGACCAGGTCATCATGGACTTCATTGCATCGAACACACTGGTTGTTCTAAGCGAATGGCGCCCACACCTCATTCTGGTGCAAATACATGCCGAAAAGCACAGTTACAAGGTGGATGTCAAGCTCATCAGGCCTAGAGAGCCCTACATTAGGCGAGAAGTTTTGGAGGACGAAACGACACTGGTGGTGCACGCAGGCAAGTGTGAGGGATTCAGTCCTCACCTGCAACACAGGACCAAACGCATTCGGGGCACACGCAAGCACTAAAAGGCTATGCACATATGCACATCTCTGGAGCACGTGAGAGAGTGAACATTCGTGCAGTGAAGATGGACCACGACGAGAGTTTCCTCAATCAGATTTTTCTCCGCTAGTTTACGAGCTCAAAAACCTAGGTAACAAAAGCATTGAGGATGGGCAGAGCGGCTTCGACAACTCTATAGAGGCTGGCTTTGAGCGCCTGCACACGATAGAGGCTGAGCAATAATTGTGCTCTCGCAACTTTTTATTTCAAGAGACCAATCAAGAAAAACACTTTGAAATTGTGTAGACTTGTTATAAGCCATTTTACTTTAAGAGATCGATAAAAGAAATACTTGAAAATCATGCAGACTTGTTACAAGGGGCCATTTTATTTCAAGAGATCGATCAGAAAAATGCTTTGAAAATTGTGTAGACTTGATACAAGGGGCCAATACACCTTGACAATTCTGAATCACTTGCGATTTTCAAAATAGTGTACATAGAGCTCTGCAAGAGTGGAAGAAAAGCCCACACCTTGCACTGAGAGTGTTGGCCCTTTGGGTGGACTTTAAGGAGGATTTGAATGCTTCATATTATGTTTTAAGTATGGATGTTTTGCTGTTTAAGTATTCTTCGATACATAAGAATGTTTTGTATGTTTTCACATACTTAAGCATATTTTATGTCTTGATGAGTGTTTTGGCAGCATGGTGCCAAGTTAACGAGCTTTTAAAAGATAATAGTTATCAAAAGCGGAGATTTGAGTGATTCTGGAGTTAAGTGTACAGAAACTTTACTCTATCGTTCTGTGGGCTTAGGCTTTCTATTTTCATTTTATATTGCCAAATAAACACGTCAGTAATCCTAAGCCTAAACATGCTAAGTCTAAGCCTGTGCACATAAAGCATATGAACGTGTAGAAGAAATCTCAGAGTATCAGAGATACATATTTTATCTAGAATTTTTTCAAGCGAAGAGGAAGCCTAAATTTAGGAAACATAAGTCGCACGAAATGTGTAAACCGTGTTGTAAAACGAAAGCGTGCCCAGTGCAAGAGCTAATCTTCTTTTGCTCGCTTTAGCGCAATGAAGAGTCTTTCTCCAAAACCAAGTACATCGTCGAAATCGCCGAGACTCAGCTATCGAAAAATTACTGAATGTTTAGAAGAAAGCTTCACTCAGCGAAAAATTTACGTATGTAAACACAGTCTTAGTTTTACTGTTACAGTGCACTAAGAAATTTTCTTTTTACAAAGAATGTACGCCATTGACATCCTCTAAAAATGAGCCATCAACTTGACTACTACGGAAATACAAAAGACAGGAATCACGTTTTCTCTAAGGATGGAACAGAGCAAGAATAACGGATATCATCTGTATCTGATTATTTTAGTCAAAATTCGGTGCTTAACCCTTCGCGGACAACTTCATTTTCGAGTGGCCTTCCGGACGGCTATGAAGAGAGGCGGCCGGCGGGCGCTTTAATGTTAGTATGGTAATTTTCTAATGAAACCTACAGATTTTTTTGTAAATAAATGAGATTTTCTGTGCTAGTAAATAGTCAAGTACGATAAAGCAAATTTTACTAAGATTTTTAAAAAAAAATAACGCAGTTGCTCCGTTTATAACCCATACTTTTGAAAGGGAAACCAAGTATTCATGAAAAGGCTGTGCTCAAAACCTCTACAGAATATTTCTACGATAGTTTATTTATACTTATCCACAGTTCAATAGATTTTGCCTTCTGTTTCTTCCAGTGTTCATATATTTAATGCATAAAGTACACAAATTCATCATATTGGTCGAAAATTGGAAAACAATAAGTTCGTCAAAAATTGTGTTGTTTATTGCGTAATATCCCACTTCATCGATAATTCTCAATATACTTTTAATTATTAGTGCATTTCAGATTCCCATTTCTCTGATCAATGCGTATTTCGCGAGAATTCTTCATTAATAGCTATGGTGTGCGAAGAAGAAATGGAGGGTACGGTCATTTTTCGCTATCTCCAGCCTGTTTGAGGTCTTTGGTACAAACGTATTTCTTGATTTTGTAGAGCTTCTTGGAGGTCATTCGGTAGTTAAAATTAAGTGAATTAAAATGACGTAATCTATTTCTTGAATCACATATTTTTTTGAGGAGTAACAGTCGGAATAAGATTTTGTTCCATACTCAGGCATTTCTTGTCAGATAAATTGATAGTCGTTAAATATGGCAAATCCTAGCAATTTCAACGCTTTACTTGCTTTCTTATTGTATCTTTCATACTTAAGCATTTCTCGCTAAGCAGAGCTTTTCCTCCAAACTTTTAATGATCGCTCGATATCTCAAATATCGAAGGCTCTCACAGTAACTTTGTTCTTGAAGAGAGTCCATTACGGTACTTTAATAGTGGAGCGTTTCGCAGTTACTCGATATGTTACAAGCAGGGCGACAACTTGAGGTCGATGTCACGAAATCCCACCACTTGGAGTGCGAAACACAACTTTCTTTTGACTGGTACAGCGCTGTAAGGCATCCACTTCAAAAACCAACTACATTTTCAAAATCGATGAGATTTGTACAACTCAAAGGTCGTTGATTGTTTATAGAAGAACTTTATCCAGCAAAAAATTCCCAAATGCGGAACAAAATTCTATTTCGGGTGCTATAGCACAGCAAACAGGCTATATAAAAAAATAAAATACACAGTTCAAACTTACGTGATTTCAGCTATCGGAAGATTACTATCAATCTAATGGAATTGGTCTTTTCTAGTAAAAGAGCAAATACTCAAGACAACAGCCTTTGGAATGCGCCTGCACGCGAGAGAAATAGTTTCGGAAACTAAAGATTTTCAAGACAGCTGGGCGCTATTCGTTTGATAAATTCATTTGCGAAAGTTTCCCCGATGATAATTCAAATCTTCTGGCAAAATAGTCTATAAGAATCGAAATCTAACTATATAATCCCAAAAAATCCTTTATGGATTAGAAAAATGGAATGCGATTGCAAAACGTTCCCTTCTATTTAATAGTAGAGCGTACTATGGAAATCTCTTAATGTAACAAGATACTATCAAAACGAATTTTTTCAAGCCATCGACTGAGTGCAAAAACAGCAAGAAGGTTGGAGAAAATGGTTAATAACTGCTGAAAATACATTTCTTGGGACATGGACATGGTTTTCTTTTTTTCTTGCTAGTCTTGTTAGTGATTTTTTTCATGCAAAGTGTTATAATGACCCTCATCGTCTACAAGGGGTTAAAATCGATTATGTTCGTACACAGGTATGAGTGGATGTGTAAAAAGTTTTCACTTACAGGGGGATGAACCAAACTCTCTTTTGATCTTTGTAGAAGTATGAACTTCTAAGGTGCACTAGTGATAAGGAGTTGCTTTGAGCTAACGGTGAAGTGGTCTTTGCAATGTGTAGTATCATTATTCTGAACAGTTCATTACTTCATGGTGGTTTTGGCGTATACCGAATTAACCTTGATCTAATCTCTTCTATCATACTCAACAACTTAGTGACGATCAAACCTCGTTTATTGGCAATGAAAATCTAAAGTTCATTAAGAAAATCTACCACATTGTCATAATAAAGCGCTACACTCTCCGCTTGCCGCGCAGAAAATCAATGTGATTTCCAAGAAGTTAATTGCTATCTGTGGTGATTATAAGAGCACTTGACTGAGTAGACTTCGAATCAATCTGATCTTTCCTGGCTCTAGAGAAGTCGAAACCACCCTAAACATTAGCCACTGCATCATTATCTCGATATATTGCTAATGGACCCTTGCTCAATATAAGGCGACATATGAATATTCGACTTCATTCTCTGGACAAGAACTCTTCATAAGATTGTTAGTGGATATTCGAAAGCTCGAATTTCTTACTAGAAAATGCGCTGGCAGTTTTTGAAAATACCTCTTTGTGACGTCGGTGCAAAAGAGCAACCTTTGTGTTCACACATGAACTTTTCTCCCAAGGTGCAGCACTTTCTTCGGACCATTAGTAATCATTCCATAGAATAAGAATTAAGAACTTCATCACTGTGCTTATACTTTGGAAGAACCGTTTCTCTGCAGTGTAGCAGAGGAAATAATACTGATTTATATACGCAACATGTGTTCTCTGGCCAAATCGCGGGCTTCGAGTAGGGAGACAACGGAGGATGGTGCAACCATCGATCGATTTTTTCACATAAAAGTGCGGTTTTTATTAACTGATTTGAGATTTTTTCTCCGCTTCAGAAGAAACTCCAGATCAAGCGCATGACTCTGATGATATATTTATGCTTATCGTGCTCCCAGAGAAGTAATAGTTAAACTGCGCAGCTCATGTGTAACATAAAATTATTCTGAACTCTACAGGACAATAGAATAGTTTTCTCGAAGAACCAGCCATGCACCGTGCTAGCCAGATTTAAGCCTTCGAGTAATTACTTCATTCCTATGAGAACTTCTTCTCTAGCGATTGGGGTCGAATATTACTTTGTCGCCTTAATATAGAGAAGAACATGCTAGTGTGTCAAGTAATGTCCACATTAACCCTTTGGTTTCTACGCTGATATTCTGCTTGACAAGCGACGCCGTCGCCGAACGGACGGGGGTACGCTTCAATGGCAATACGGCAATTTTCCAATGAATTCATAATTGTTGTTATTAAAGGAGGTTTATCATGAGTAAGTGATAAACTGTGATAGAAGAGACATCACTAAGACCATCGCTAGCAGAAATATCGTCAAGGTTTCCAATAAACGGCTCCTTCCGATAGGAAAGAGCCAAATGCTTACGAAAGTCATGTTTCAAATTGTTATTGAGCTTTTCATGCTATCTCATTCGTATTTATTCACCCCTCAATTACATTCATCCGTCATTTGCAATAAAAGGATAAAGCTCTCGGCGTTGATCAATCCCTGAGGGATGCGCCACGCATTCGTCTTCAATTTCGAGTTTCGTTTGAGGTGACTGAATGCATATTTGGACGACAATGACTCGCGGTGGCCTCCCGCTAGACCAAGTCAGTGGTGCTTATCCTCCCAGACAATCTGAGACCACTCTGGTACCAATATACCGACTCACAAGGCATGGATGGCTTGGTGAGCCATGAGCGCGAGATCGAACCATTGACCTCGTGTGCGACGCAGAGCACCTGTAACCACTGCGCCACATGCGCTCGTATATATAATTATTCATTTATTTATTTATGTATATATATATATACTCATGCCATCGACTACTCTTTATAATTTTTTGACCATTTGTGTAGCTCAGAAGTGGGAACCTTTATGGAATTGTAAAAAGCATCTTGTCCTATAGTTCTAGGGTTGGTCACTTCTCCTCATGATTATACTTAGTTACGAACATTATCCTAGGATATCCCTCTTTGGGCGCATTTGGCGCAGTGGTTAGAGGTGCTCTGCGTCACACACGAGGTCAATGGTTCGATCTCGCGCTCATGGCTCACCAAGCCATCCATCCCTCAGGGGTCGGTAGATTGGTACCAGGCAGGTCTCAGACGTGTCTGGGAGGATAAGCAGCACTGACTCGGTTCAGCGGGAGGCCACCGCGAGTTATTGTAAAGGCCAGATATGCATTCAATCACCTCAAACGAAGTTAAAAATGGAAGTCGAATGCATGGCGCATCCCTCAGGGATTGATCAACGCCGAGAGCTTTATCCTTTATCCTTTATTTATCCCTCTTTGAGGAATACGCACGGCTAGTCGCGAAGACACGTGGCGCATCTCAGGTGGTGGATAGAGAAATTAACGCGAACCAAAAGCGACCGCGTGCTACTCGGAGAAGCAGGCGGATTCCGGGTATGAGCCCCCAGATTCTGCTGCATCGGCCTGACAGAACTCTGTTTCTACGAGTCGAATCGGCCAAAAGCCTGCAATCAAGCAGCTGGGAAGTACAAGGGAGGCGGATAGGAGTCGACTCCAACAAATAAGCTCTCCATTCTCCTCCGAGAGGGACTGGTAAGCTACTCGTGAGTATACAGCCCTACGTTTAGAGCTCTGCAAGTTGTACGTTGGTCATCAATATGCTAAATACAGCAATAAATATGAGCTTCATTTCCCTGACCTCGAAAGAGCCTCCGATACGGCACCGCCGTGTAGGACGAGTACGGATAGGCAGCTAAAATCTCAGGACCAAACTAGGCTGCCAAAATCGAGGCGGACTAAAATGACGATTTGTACCTATAATGCATAAACACCTGCTCACGAATCCGCCGTAGAAGATCTGTTGATTAGAGCGAGAAGGATAAAGTACGACGTCATTGGCCTGGCTGAAATGAGAAGACACCATCTTTTTCACGCTGTTGATCACACCGGAAAATAACTGTTTCTTGGATTATGCGATAGCAGCGGTGTCGGCTGCGTCGACGTTCTCGTCAAATCGAATTTGACCGTGGACATCGATTCAATTGACCAACTAACAATTCGCAGCGGACGATTGCGGGTGGAAACGATGTTGATCAATGCCGGCCTTGACCATCTTCGTTGCTTGCGCACCAACATTAAACTATGACGAAGACGAAGTCGAAGCGTTATATACAGAACCCGAATAGTTTTTGAAAGAAAACCATACCTTCTTCACGGTCATTGTTGGAGATTTCAACGCAAAAGTTAAACCTAGGAGAATGTCTGAAAAAGTAACAATGGGAACCACGGACTAGAATATAATGAGCAGGGTGAAAGGGTTTCTGAATTTATCATCACGACCCAAACCATCCGTGGTAACTCATATTTTCAAAAGCCATACTCTCAAAGATGGACGTGGGAGTCTTATAATGGAGAGTAGCATAACGAGATAGACCACATCTTAGTGAATCAAAGGCTTTGCCTGACCGAAGTCGCTGTTGTTCCTAAGTTCTACACAGGATCAGCTCATCGTCTCCTTCGCGCAAAACTCCATTTTTTGCGAAAAAAGGGAAAGTCACTAACTTCAAACAACAAAGTCCCAGAATACCATAAAGTGGGATGTATTCAAATCATTAGTTGGCCTTTGAAAAGATACCGTTGCCGGCAACATCGACGAAGAATACGACCGGCTTGTAGAATATCTAAACGTTAGCGCTATTAAAACCAAGAGCCCTAAAGTCACAAAAACGCTTGTCTTCGCAGACACTCGCGCTGATATGTCAACGCGGAGTCGCACGAGTTACAGGCAACAGATATCTTACGTCCGAACCTGCGAAACGCTACAGAGAAATGGTAAGTTATTGCAGAAGATGGAGTAGATCGGAAGAGCATTCGCATATCCCAGCGAAATTTTCCCATCTAAAGCAAGATGATTGCACGCCGATGCCCTGAAGTAACACTTACACTTTCCAAAAGGACAGTGGAGAAAGTCAGAAACTACTACTACTACTCGGATCTCTTCGTTAGCCATGTCCTCCTATCGTCATTCAAATTGAAAGAGGATGAATCTGTCGTTTCACCAGTCTCTCTTCCGAAATACAACATGCTATATCGTCGGCGAAAAATAGAGCAACGTCCGGTCTACACAGGATTAGACCAGAACACCTGAAGAACCTGCCGCCAGTTCTCATCAACACTCTGGTTTGGCTCTTCACTAGCTACCTGTCAAAATGGAAGGTTCCCAACCAATGAAAAACTACAAGACCGTGTTGTTCTTTGAAAAGGGAAACGTTCATGACATAGGCAAATATCGACCAATCTTCTTACTCTCTGTTGTCTATAGACTCTCCCTTCTAGTCATCCTGAACAGGATTGGCAGAACACTGGACGAATGACAGTCATGCGAGCAATCAGGGTTCTAAGAAGAATTAATATCATGGACCACTTGCACACGATAGCAAGACTCACTCAAGTCTCACGAGAGCACAATCTATCTCTCCGTTCCACTTTCACGAATTCAAAGAAAGCCTTTGATTTATTAGAAACGGAAGCGGTTATAGAGGCTCTGAACAGCCAGGTCATCCCTATTCGGTACATAATGATGATTCGCGAGCAATATAAAGATCTCAGATCAGAATATTGCCGTTCTACAACAATATTACTATCGACATAAGAAGAGTCGTTCGACAAGGCGATGCAATTTTGCTAAAATTATCCACTGACATCCTCCATTACGTCATGCGAACATTAGATTGGGACGATAAGGGTGTGAAAATTGACGATCGACAATTAAACCATCTTTGCCTCGCTGATGTTATCGTTCTCATAACACCAAGGATCAGCTGAGCGAAACAAATGTTGATCGATTTCGACAACGCCTGTGGAAAGATTGACCTTCAACAAATTCCAACGAAACCGATGTTCACGAGGGACGGACGGATTTTGAATCCCCATTCACGCTTAACGAAGCGAATATCTTCGAATGCTCCAGTTACGTCTATCTAGGTCGTGAGATCAATATGATGAACGACCTAGCTCCAGAGTTGAGCAGGAGGAAGCGAGCGGCTTGGAGAACGCCTAAGAGCATCGAGCATGTAGTGAAGAAGACAGAGAACGTCCAACTTCGTGCCACCTTTTCGACTCGACGATTATCCCTGCTTTATCGCATGCAGTAGAAACCTGGCCGCTACGCAAGCAGGATGAAAGATCACTTGGTGTTACTGAACGCGTAGCCGGAAGATTAATGCTAGCAGTTTCCCGTATCCCGCAAATGAGAGAAAGAATCCGAATTTCCGACCTACGTTAGTGACTGAACATCAAAGACGCCGTTCTAAACACCAGGATATCGAAAATAACGCGGGCCGGACACGTGACGCGCTTCAACGGCAGTCGATGGACGAGAGCTCTTACTGACTGGATTGCTCGGGATGTCAATCGTTATACAGGAAGACCACCGACCCAATGGTCGGAATTCTTCACGAGAAGACTGGAAGAAAGATATAATGCTCACCGAATCCATAAAGCGAGGAGGCCCCACTGGGCTACTCTTGCACGCGATAGGGAGGAATGGAAGTGCTGATGGTGCCCGCTCGAGTCACTCGACGATTAGCGGGACGACAGGTGACAGTTGATACGAACATCATACGCGAATTACGCATATGACCAATCAAACATTGTGAGTATAAGATTTCTGTTGCTCGCAGATGAAGAGCAGTGAATTTTGGTCAATTACTTTCTGAGAAACAGTGACAACGAGCAGGTCCGTTACGAAGCAACAACATTATGAAAAATATCGTAATTGTCACAGGTGGTGACTCTCAAGTAATAAGTGGGGCGAAAAAGAACAGTATAGTTTGAAGGAAAGAGAATAATCCGTGAGATCTCAAGGAAAGCGCTGTCGCTCGGAAGCACACTCTTGAGCGGCAAGCAAGTTCAAGACGACGCAATGTCCAGAGCGAGAAGACAGTCGACTTCTATGAACTATTCGTGAGCGATCTTATTGTGCACCTACTGAGAACAGGGACGGAAATAATTTTCGGACCAACTTTCGCAGACTGGTGTGAGGCTGGTATTCGCACAAACGATGAGAGGTATGCCTGAGTAACTTTCGAATCAAAGGTCTCACATATCAGAAAATATGAGATTAGATTGCGCTTGTTCTGCAAAAATATAGTCCACTCTGCACACTAATCGATCACTCGGCATTCACTGTCTTCAGAAGTCCACCTCCGCATCTGGTCGTCGAAGATGTCATACTGAACACCGCTCTAATCTCTGATAACGATAGGACGTGTTAAACGCAACTTAATGTTGAGGTCAAGAAACCACTTGGTCTCCAACAAACTGCAAGCGTCCGATATTTGGGAGTTGACTGTAAAACAGACAAATATCTGTGGCGATTGGAAGAAAAGCATTGATGTGTAGGAAAACACGCTCTCACTATCACACAAGTAGTTCTGAAATTGTTGAATGCTGACTGTTACTTAAGAACAAAAAAAAAGGCAAGGCTTACTCCTTCGCAAGAAAACTCATTTCATATAAGTTCCACCTAAAAGTTACCTACAGTGAAAAATGTTACGATGATCAATCAGAGTTTATTTTATTTGACTGCGTATTGCGGTGGTACGATGTTACAATAGACCCAATAATCTAGAGTGGTGTGAAAAACATTTGCTTCAGCGTGAAAAATGTGTTTTTGAAGTGTAGTTGTACAGCATAATCGAAGATAATGTGAAGAGCTGCAATGTTCAGTTTTTTTTTCAGAGGTGCAGCCATCGTATTACAAAAAGGTATTTTAGAACATTTTGGCGTTCTTCAAACTAAAAACGCACAGGACAAGCTCCTAGAATGTAGAATTCTTCAGGTGCTATAGAGTGGCTCTAAGATCAAAATCGTATGGTATAACTGCGAGAAGAACCACTTTGAAGTCCGAACAACGTGTCATTTAGTCTTGAGAAGGACTTTCAAAAATAAGCCTTAGTTTATCAAAAGTCTATCTTTTCAAGCTATCAAATCACTATTAATAGTCTAGTGAAAAAGCTGTGTCCTCTAGGAAAGGAAAGAAAATACGAGCGCATTTCACACAATTCTCAGTCAAAAATGTGGATTCAAGAAAAATTAGGTGTTCTCATCACAGCAAATGCGCTTGTAAAAGAATTTCACTATACAGGCACTGACAAGTACTGTGTGAAGTTGAAACAGCGGACTATTCAGTCCGAAAGCAAAACGTTATCTTCTTCCCTTCAATAAAACGTACTTTAAGGGATCCCCTCTAAAAACCAGTCTTAGATAATCAAGATTTCTGAAGCTATTGAATGACTAAAGAAACACTGTTAAGATAAAGAGGTATTAGGAAAGTCCAATACATAATGATCACTATTATGCATGCCATCACTACTCAATCACTGAACACAAACTTCCCTGTAATGCAGACTCTGAGTTCCAATGACAGATGGATTTAGGTCTATTAGTGAAGAAGTGGCTTTTCCATAGTAGCCATAGTAAACATAAGATTGGATGACCCTTTACGCGTTAATCGTGCAAAAATAGATATCGGTAGATTGACTGAGTTAGCATGATTGAACGAAAAGGATTTATGTACAAAAAAACATACAACATACCTTCTAGTGTGGGGAGATGTCGGGCAAGATGTTCGCGAATGCGGAATGGAGAATGCGAATCCTCTGTCGATGTGACATTCAACGATGTCACATCGATCTCGGTCCTCTTTTCCTTCTGGTCCGGTATCTGCAACGACATGAAAACGCAACGCTGTGCTGTAAAACACTCAAAGCACCTTTTGATTGTTGACCTACTCGAGATATCTTCTCTCGCAACGAAAAACTTTTCTGTGACCTGAAATGTATCTTTTACTCCAGCATCACTCCATCGATTGCACAGCTGAGCCGCATACTGCGTCATAAAATAGCCCTCCAGCTGAGGGCAGCTGAGGGCAGCTGAGTCTGCCCTTGTAGATTTCACGATAGAATCGAAATCAACAAAAATGCGATATTCAGCTGTCTCCTTTGAACATCATCATCTTTTAAAACGATTCAGAAAGCATAAAGAAATAAGAATATCACCTACATCAATGAAGGGAGGGACCAATAAGTCGAGGGCCGCTGTTTGACTCCCGGATTTGGGCCCAACTTACACGTGTATTTCAGCGTTCCTTTTTTCAACTGGCTCGATGAAATTTGTGCATTTTTACGCCGGTTCCTTATGGCGAGTAAACTCGTCTGCGTCTCACTTCAAAAATGATCCATACCTCCCGCGATGCCGATTTTCCGGTAATGTGGCACTCGTTTCCATTCAGGTGGAAGGATTTTAGTGACTCTAACTTCAAAATTCTTCTTAAATTCGTCTGCTGCACTGTTTGAGCGTAAATGCTCCAATCTTTGTAATACAGTGTTCCTTAGCGTTGTGAGCCGCGCAAGCACATTGTTGTTGGCACTTGGCTCTTTCTTCTGGCAGAAAAGTAGATTTTATTCGATTTCCTTGATGGCATGACACCTAGGCACCTGTCGCTTATCGCTTTTATACAAAATGCAATAAAAATGGCATGTTAATCCAGAATTGAACATTTCTCACCTCTTGTAATGTGCAATGCCTTTATTCTCTCCTTTCTTCAAAGCTTTTCTCGTTGACTAAGAATTTCACACACGCGGGAAAAATCTTTAATCGTAGAAAAGCTTAAATGAAATTTAAAAAATTGAAAGTCAAAAATAATTAATCAATGAATTAATTAACTAATTAGTTTAATCATTGTTATTTATTCAATTAATTTATTTTTGAAGAATTAAATTAAATTAAATTAAATTTGAAATTCAAATTTTCATAAAAATTAAATTTTTACTTCGCTGCTACAGTTCATAATCCTTTGATTGCTTTACCTCTCAATTGCTATATGTTTAATATGACTTGTATTCGTTGCAGCAGGAGTGCTAGATCTGTCTGTGTTGCTGTTGCTTCTTCCGCTTAGATCTCCGTTAATATTTCTGTATTTGCCGCATCTTTTTCCTTCTTGTAAGACATTCGCCCAAATCTCACGTCTTTTAACTCTCGTCGCCGTGTCAGGGCAGAAAGGCAGACAGTTTCTCCTGCTACTTTGCACCTCTAGTTTTTTTTTTTTTTTTGAAGCTTTATGGTCACTTGCACAGCGGAAGCAGCTCGATGTTGAGTATGTACGAAATTAAGCGATTAGCAGGGTTGGTAGTGATTCTTCAAAATTTACACTGAGTACTCTGTGCTAATTTATCGTTCAAGTTCTCCAAGTCTTTATTTCTGTTTGTTATCAGTATTTTCGCATTTTAACAAAGCTAAATACCCCAACGATTAACCCTCATGAAGTTAAAAGTCATATTCCAACGACTAGCAATCGAGAATGGTTATGGGGAAGACGAAAAGGCAAAAGACAAATGTATCATCTTGAGGCATAGGATATCACTAAGTATTTGAATGTTCCTCTCTGTTGGTGTCACAGGTTCCTTTTACCAGTCATTTTTAGGTATATGACAGATCTTCCACGCAGTCTCAAACGTCATCTAAGTCCATGAGAGATATGTTGCGACAGCCTGCACACAATCTCGCTCTACAATTCCATAGCAAAAGTATTTCAAATGTGTTGTTGCTTTACTATTGCTGATTCTGTTGCTGACTGCATATAGGATGTGGCTGTTTGCTTATTGACAGTTGATGAGATGACACTTCTTCTCACGACTTGAGTCAAATTGCCGCTTTTCAATCTATCAAATAAGCACTTTAAGCCTATCGGAAAGCCAAGCTTAGACAAGAGCTGAGCATTCATTGCACGCCGATAGTTTTTTCTTCGCTGCTTCAGTGCTCTAGGAGCACCTTTCTTTGAAGGCACAGTGTTGGAACGGTCATTCCTGCGAAAACGGCCTTTAAGTTATGGTGTGTCTAAAGCAATGCACGCTGACACCAGATGGGTAGAGGAGCCAATGATTTTGTCCTTTTTGCGACCTGAAGTTTCTTTCTTTCTATGGGCCACTGAGCTCCACCTTTTGTGGTTTCAGAGAAAATATACTGAATTCAGTGTAAGCACTACCAAGATAGTCCAATCAAAGTTTGTTAATGGTTTATAAGAGTCACAAGATTCTTCCGAAGAGTTTCTTTCGACTAATTCAATAATGTTATGGCAGGTGGTAATTATGCGATATTTCAAGGTCTACAATTATTATGGTTAATTTCATCATTACCATCACGACTCTATTGTTGACCACTTATTTATACTACGATCATGTGATTATGTTCTGCGAGCGTCTAGACCAGATCACTTTCTTTCATAGATCACATCCACAACGAAAAAGTGAAGATACGAATTTTATGAATACTAACATCATATATAATATTTAATAAGTGAGAAACATATTGGAATTCTGCTATCCTCCTGCATTGTACGATTTGATGAGATTAACTTACAGCTGGATGGTGTTCGCCATGACTGGTCGTGGTTCACAGATCTCTGTATATATGATAATTGCAGACTTGATATAAGAGTTCAATCTGACACTTATTTTCACACTGACGTTGTCAATGAAATCAGAAATAGATGCTAAAGATGCTGTATTTTTCTACATACTTGGTAATGCTTGATAGCTATTTTTCAGCCTCGTATGTGGTCGTTATAGACTCTTATTCAATGCAATACACGCGTTTATTATCGTACTGTGTAAATGCGTCTAACAGATCACATGCATGGCTCAAAATACCTCATCAGGCATATTAGCATGGTCCCAGGAAGCACTCGAAAGAATGGTAACTGTTAACCATGCAAGATTCGACAGTTGATTCCACTCAGATTATTTTCCGTCACCTATTAAGCATGTAATGAGTACTCTTACATCTACTGGACTGTCCCACGATTTCTTTTACAATTCAACACTTCTGCTAATTTAGATTTGGTTCAGTTGAAGAAATCAATCAATGAATAGTAAGGAAAATCAGAGTGATCATCAAATAGGTTGGTGAGGTCGCTTCCAAACTGCTTGTCGTTTCGAATTTTTCCTCCCACAGATGATGTTTCAGGGCGCGGAAGGGATGATAATACCATGGATCAATACCACGGCTATAGAGCAGATATAATACCTTAATGCAGTCCTGTTTCTCCAGAACGCAGCGCCAACTTGTAATATGAGGTCGAAAGTCTTCAATATGGCTGCTTTATGAAGGGCACAGGTAATCTACATTAATGAAAAAACGATTTTTGTGGAGAAGGGCGATATCAATTATTTTCAGACTTTTCTTTCGTACTGCTGTAGAAACTTTCAAAGTTGATCTCCGTAGATGTCGCCATCGCTTGTCTGCTTCTTATTGAGCACTTTCCATAATAGTATGCCATGCCAGTCCCAAAGAACCGAGAGTGTGATTTTTTAGACATGAAACATGGACTTCAATTAAGATGGCGGGTTCTCCGCGATGTAGCCCGTAAGCGTGATGCGTGATGCGGATCTTATAGTAAGCCAGGGACGCATCTCCTGTGGTGATCTGCCCGAGAAAATTCGCGCAGTGCGATTGCACCAGAAGACTTTTGCAGATAGTCACGCGTGCAATGCGGTCGTAGCCGATCAGTGCATAAGTATCCATCGAGAGATCATTGAATGATCGCTCATTTTATTTAGATGGCAAGCGATGGTGCTGCGACCATATCGAAGTGCTACAGAACATTCTCCAACATATCACAGACTTTTGTCAATAATGGGCTCAGAAATAGGAAAATACAGTGAAACAGGTGCCAAAGAAATTATGCGACTCAAATAATTGCACCTCAAGCTTTTAGTTTATTATAGTTTTTTCGCAAAAACTTGAGCTAACACGTTAGGTACCGCTGCTCACTTTTGCGTGCACCTATTGCCGCGCTGCCTCTCAGTATACTGGAGCTTGCTGTAATGGGTGCGTGCCCCGACAGACATTTAGTACTTATCTGACAAACTTCTTAGATTTTTCTTGTTTTAAATGAATATTTATTCTTACAACATTTCGCAGGCGTCGTGGCCGAATGGCTGTGATGCACGTCCGGCGCGTGTGGGGTCTGACTCCACACCAACGTTCTCCGGCAGTCAGCAACGGACGTTTTGTGGAGCGCCATAGCTAAGCTAACATCGAGATTGCAAGGAGACGCGCTCAATCAGTATTCTACGGCGCCTAAGAAGAAGACGAAAAAACGACCGAATGTTAAAAGTATTGGGATCCACACAGTGAAAAAACACACTGTCGAGACGGATGATAAATAAAGTGCCAAAGCACAACATCTAGGATCGGCAGCTTCACAACGCTTTACAAGGATCTATATTTTTTTAGCAGCTAGCACTACGTAACAACCCCTCACGACTTTATGTAGAAACATCTCCAAAAAAAGGATCCACTATGCACATCTGCATCGATGAACATAAGTTCATTTTTGGCAAACTATCTTCTCTCACAAGCTGATTGTTATATTGTTCATTAGGAAGCATTGGCGTTGTTTCTGCTACCGATAACCCTACTGAAGTCTTCTCAGTTATATTCAGTCATTTACTGATGACAAAACCAATCAAGTAGCAATCACCTGTATTACCTGTCGTCTCGTTGATCGTCGAGTGACTAGAGCGGGCACTAGCAACACTTCCATTTTTCCCTATTGCGTGCAAAAAGGAGCCAGTGGTTCCTCATCGCTCTAGGGATTCGTTGAGCATCATATATTTCTCCTAGTCTTTTCGTGAAGAAATCGGATCATCGGCTAGGCGGTCTACCTGTAGAGCGCTTGATATCTCAAGGAATCCAGTCGCTAACGGCTCTCGTCCATCGGTTGCCGTCAAACGGCGTCTTTGATCTTTGATGGTTGACGCAGGTCGAACTTTGGGTGTTTTCTCTTATTTGCGAGATACGGAATACTCTTAGCATCGACCTTCCGACTGCCGCTCAACAACGCCAAGTGATCTTTTATCTGCTCACCTAGCGACCAGGTTTCTGTTGCATGCGATAGGGCATATATAATCGTCGAGTCGAAAAAGTGTGCACGGAGTCGGATGTTCTTAGTCCTCTTCACTACATCTTCGATGCTCTTAAAAGTTCCCCAAGCCGCTCGTTTCCTAATGCTCAGCTATGGAGCTAGGTCGTTCTTCATATTGATCTCACGACCTAGATTGACGTAACTGGAGCATTCGAAAATTTTGGTTTCCTTAAGCGTGAATGAGGCGTTCAATATTCATCCGTCCCTCGTGAATTTCGTTTTCGTTTAATTTTGTTAGAGGCCAATCTTTGCGCAAGCGTTGTCGAAGTCGGTCAACATTTGTTTCGCTTGGCTGATGCTTGGTATTATGAAAACGATATCATTAGCGAAGCGAAGATGATTTAATTGTCAACTGTCACTTTTTACTCCCATATCGTCCCATTCTAATGCTCGCATGATGTTTGAGAGAGTAGCAGTAACTAATTTTGGCGTAATTGTATCGTCTTGTCAAAACTCTCTTCTTACGCCGATGGAGATATTGTTGTAGAATGGAGATTTTTTGGTCGTTAAATCTTTATAAAGCTCACAAAGGATCATTATGTACCGAGTAGGGACGCCCTGCTTATCCATAGCCTCTATAAACCGATTCTGTTTCCACTGGATCAAAGGCTTTCTTCAGATCGATGAAAGTGAGACAGAGTGGTTGTTTGTACTCTCGTGAAACTTCAATGATTCCTGTAATCGTGTGGATATGGTCTATGGCACTGAATCCTTTTGGGAACCTTGCTTGTTCGCATGGCTGTCCTTCTGCCAGTGTTTTGTCAATCCTGTTTAGAATGACTCGAATGAAGAGTTAATAGACAACGGACAGCAAGCAGATTGGGCGATAGTTGTTTATGCCGTGAAGGTTTCGTTTTTGAACAACGACATGGTATTGCTGGTTTTCCATTTATTGGGAACCTTGCATTCTGACAGGTGGTGAGTGAAGAGCCGAGCTAGGGTATTGGTGAGAACTGGCGGCAGGTTCTTCATGTGCTCTGGCCTAATTCTGTCTGTTCCAGATGTTGCTTTATTCTTCACCGACGATATAGCATGTCGGATTTTGGTAATGAGCATTGGTGGAGCGGTAGATTCATCCTCTTCAAATTTGTATGACGGTATGGGGACATGGCTAGCAGAGATCCGGATAGTAGTGAAGGATGGTTTTCTCCATTGCCCTTTCAAAAGCTTTCAATGTGCCGTCAGGGCGTCGGAGTGCAATCATCTTGATCTTGTAATTGGTCAAGTTTCGCTGTTCTCTGCGAATGCTCTTCCCATCTTCTGCAACTTCTGCCATAACTGTTGCTCGTATATTTTTGAGGTCTTCTTTTATCGCCTCTCTGCAGCGCTTCGCAACTTCGGACATGAGGTTTCGGTTGCCTGTGCTTCGTGCGATTCCACGTTGACGTATCAGCGCCAGTGTCTCTGGAGACAATCGCCTCTTCGTGACTTTAGGACTCTCGGCTTTCCGGGCGCTAACGTGGAGATATTCTACGAGCCGGTCGTATTTTTCGTCGATGTTGTCGGCAACGTTGTCTTTCCATTGTGCTGACTATGACGTCTCTACTGAGAAAATCTTTTCAATCATTGTAAAAAGCTTGAAATATTCGGTCTTAACACTCAGTCTATTGTGAATCCATAATTATCATGAGGGTCAGTGGCCTTGTAAACACAATTGGTCAATATTCCTAGTTTTTAACCCATAAGTGCCATAATGAGTCATGTTGGTGCTTTTCTGTGTTTCTTTTGCCGTTTGAAGCTTTTCCAATTTTTGTTGTTTAACTTTTGACGGTCATTTGATAACTTCTCTGACTTTAATTTTGTGGCAGGTTTCTTCAGAGAAAAGCTGTGTTAAGGTCAAAAAAGCATACAAAATGTTCTATTTCTTCGTCTTTTTTGCTTTCAGTAATTCACTAGCATTGTGTGAAATGGGCTGGCATGAACGATACAGGAATATTGTGAGCACAAGCTATAAAACACTTTCAGATGTTGCAAACAGTGTGGGACAAACATCCCTCTAAAGCAAACAATGAAACTCTCTTCTATGACCCCGTCGTTTTCTCAACCTCTTGAGAGTCCAGCATTTCTTGAAAATTTACGAATTTATGTTAAAAAGGTAAAGCTATCGTGCCCACTAAATCAAATTATGCGGTAGTCCTTCAAAACCATTTCAAAAGAACGTGTCATTGGAACGCGATACTTAAGTTGACATAAGTTGACGAAAAAACGGGCTGAGTTCTAAAAGTATTGGGATCAGCCTAGTAAAAAAAACACTGTGAAGCAGATCAATAAAGTGTCTAACGTGTGTAAAGTGACATAAGCAACTTGGGAAACTTTAAATGCTCAAACACGTCTGCAATACAATACTTGATTAAACTCACAGTTTTGCCTCAGTGAGCCAAACACGAGATTTTTTATATACTAATTATTCTGACGTTTCGATAGACAGTTAGTAATGACATCTGTTGAAAGCGTTTGACTTGGTTTTAAGATGTAGAGAGGACGTGTGATTGTAGCCTTTTGAATCTGCTTTATCTCGAAAATTTCTTCATTGTTCTGACAGTATTCAAAAGTTCTCTAGGACGTTAGTCCACTTTTTGTGGTACAACTGCAACTTTCAGTCACAGCTGTTAACTTTCGTAACTGGATTAGATTCATCATGTTCAAGGCTAATTTAATATCGGAATGTCTTCTGGTAATAAACGTTTTGGATGAAAAAATGAATATGATGAAAACTAACCATCAATTATTGTATAGTTAAGGCCACGATTAGCCGTATGGCTGACTAGTTTGTTGCTACATAGTGAAGAGAATTTGAGATACCCGCTGAATAAGAATATAATCGTAGTCTAACGGCCCCGCCTACTTCAAACTCTTTATTAGCTCTAGCTATCGCCGATATCAGCTCTCCACTGCGTTCCGATGACGAACTTTGTTCTCATGTGATTAATAACTTGAGCAAATATACAGGCCTTCATATCGTTGTCTGAATAGCAAGTTCTAAACATGGTTTACATGCTCAAATCTAGTTTTCCAACACCTTCAAACAAATGTCTTGAATTCAAAGTACAAGTCACTTATTATCTCGTACATATCGATTAGTGATGAACATTCGTTGTTAATTCATTAATTTTGACTCTTTCAAACCCGATGTTCGTACTAGCTTTTCTTGTTCTGTTGTAATAAATATACGCTCTATGCGAATAACGACTCCGGGTATCTAATTTTCTTTTAACCACTTGGCAACAGGTGGAATTCTGGGCGAGGCACGCAGCGTGGTCGCGCGGCGAGCGCGCCCAGCAACGATCACAATGCGGCAGTCTTTTGATCAAATTTTTACTTTATCGTCATTAATTGGATTTTTTCGCCAGCAAGTCGTGAAAGATGATAGAAGGGAGTTAAACAAGGCTACTTGTGGTGGGATCATTACCGACTATCCTTCCTACAACCTCGTGTTCCAAGAGAAAAGCCAGACACACACGAAAATGGCGTGTTTCTTACTGTTACAGAATATTTTTTGTCCTATCTTATCCATATTCATTCAAAAATCAATCATATTATCTTTTATTATTCATGTTGACAAATTCTTGTTCTTATTCATTGTCTCATATGGCGAATAATCAAAAAATCAAGCACTTTATCACTTTGCTCTTCTGGAATCAAAAATTACGCCAAGAATTCTCTAGTTTTAAAACTATTTCATTCCATGAAACTCCTCAAAGTTATGACAATGATCAAAAATGAGAAAATGATCACTTGTTTGCCAAAAATGATGCTGCACACTGAATTCAGTGCCACCTCATCAATGATTCTCAATAGTTTCTCGATTATTAGTAGACTCCTAGAGTTGGAACCTTTTTGAAATACAAAAGATTTTGTTTTATCGACTCATGGGTACCAACTCTTTTATCCGCGTTTATTCTGTAGTGCGAGCGCTTTCTATTGCGGCGATTTTGACACTGGATATTTGTACCGTTTACGCCTCCTACATATTCCTTTTACTTGATGCCTCAAAAAGATTTCATGCACTCAATCAAATTCCCAGCTCCCCTAATAACACCAATGTGATCACAACCAGGTGGCTAGACGTCCAACAGTAAAACGGAGACCATCCGTTGCCCAACTGTTTTCCCATGGGCATCGTTTTCAACAGTGGGAGTATTCCCTCCACCGCATGATTTGATTCAATTCTTCCGCCTACACGTTCAAACAAAAGCTTGAGTCTTTTACTCCTTGCTTAGCTAATCATAGAATTATTCACACATCTGCCTTGTTAACTGCTATGAATATAGTTCCCGAATGTAAAGAGGAGTTGGATACTTTTGCATGTACAATACAACTCTGGGCCTGAAGCCAACTATGTCTGAATGAACAGCAGACAGATATCTAGGGGAAGAATGATGAGATCGAAAAACGCGGTCATAATCTTGCAGGATACCAGACAGAAATGGGAGTAAGAGTTGGAATCAAACTCATTTTTGTGGTTTTCCTGTTGAAACGCGTATTCTTGGGACGTGTCAGCGTACTTCCTACTAAAAATGCTTACGAAAATTTTCTTGGTAATATGTCGCTCTCTTGCGACAATTAAGCGTCCACGTAATCTAAACTTCGCTAGATAACTGTCAAAAGAACTTTTGACGAAGTTTAAGCAATGAGATTACTCTTTCAAAGGCAAGGCGTATATTTCCCAGCGATGGTATTAATAAAATACAAGGAAACACGATCACATTTCACCGAATGTGACTGCATTTCTCACAGCTCGCACCAAAAAGTGGAAATTTTTTAGGCAGCTAGGCGCTCTTTCTACTGAAAACAAGTTTATAGAGATCTGCCCAGTAATACTCGATACATTATGGCGAAAAAAGTCTTCTAAAATCAGAATTTCACTATAAAAAGTCCAAAAATCTCCGGTGAAGTCGAAAAATTAATTTTGATTGCAAAACTTTACCTTTCTTTTAGTCGGCCGAATGTACTTTAAAAGCCTTTTTCAAAGCAAACTCAGTATGAAAATCTAAATTTCTCATGTTATTGAATAACTGCAAAAACGTAAATGAAAAAGGAAGGAACGAGTGTTAGATAACACTTGGAAATATATACCCTTTTACGACAATGTGGGTTTTCTCGTTGAAACATAAGTATTTCTTAATGCATGGGGTTAATCTCCACTATAGAACCTTTTATAAAAGTCTCTTCTGTAATATTTTATTGAAATAAAAGTTTCTCAGGATCGAAATGAACGATATGTTCCCAAAAAGTCGCTGTCAAAGTTGAAACAGCATACACCGAAAGCAAAACATAATTCTTTTAGAATTATCTTTCCGTGTTTTCCACAAATTAGGCTTACTGCTAAAATTTTCAGTTCCCAAGCTAGCGAATGATTATTAATCATTCGGTAAAATGGCTCTTTTAGGAGAAGAAGAAGGAAACACGAGCACTTTTCACATAAGAGCGACCACATCTTTGCAATTCTTGATGAAAAGTGTAGACTTCTAAGACAACAGATTGCTTTCTCTCATAAAAATAAGTTTATAGAAGCCCATTCAGAGACAGTCTAATTTTTCGTAGCGAGAAAGTTTGCTTAACATCAAAATTCTAGTATGTAATACCAGAAAAATCCATTGTGGAATTAGAGCAACACACTTTGAAAGCAAAATTTTTTCTGTTTTTCAATAGCAGATGTTATATGGAAGTTTCGCAAAAATCTAAGAGAAGGGTGAGGATCGGCATTTTTCAAGCTATCAAACGAGTGCAAAAACATAGATTATGGAGGGAGAAGCAAATGTTCTTCAACGACTGGAAGTAAGTTTCCTATCAAAAGAGATGTGGTTTTTATTGTTCAAACATAGATTGATTTCCGACAGATGGCCGTTTTCTTAACCAAAAAACCTTTATAGAAGTTTCTTTTGTGACATTCCGTCACTTAATGCCAGTAATATCTCCTTAAAACCTTAAATAAACAAATAAATCTCTATTTCCATAGGAGCGTAATGACACATACTCGCCGCCGGCCAGCCACCGCTGCCGCAAGCTGCGATGCAACGCCATGTACCGAAAACGGTACCTATGGTCGTCAAGTGATTAAAATTCTTCGTTGAGGTGGTTTGATCAGCCTGTCGATGGTCTTCTTATTTATAGGCTTCAAACTTATGGAAACCCACTGGTTAACGTCTCTTATGCAACTTTGTGTCGAGAGAGACGCATGACCTCTTCGATCCCTCTGATTTCAGCACTTGATGTTTGAGGCAACGATTTTTATGGGCGACGAAGTAGAGATTATATAATTTCTTGTCTCGACTTTGAAGGCACTTTTCATTTTTGACAAACTCATGCGGCTGTAGTCGTAAAATCAAAGAGATAAGTGTGATGTATTGCAGTGGGAAATATATGCCCTCCAATCAACTTCATTCATTTTTACAAGGGTGATGTCACTTTTAGATCTGTTTCTTCACGACCGATAATGATTAAATATAGAATGGCAAATTTTGTCGATGTAGTTGTTTATCTGCATTTCAGAGTCGGACCTTTATGTAAGACTAGAAGCACCTTTTCTTTAAATCTTTCATCGTCGCTCACATATTATTGGAATTGAAGACCTTTCTTCAATGCGACAACTTTCACTTTCGCCAGGCTTTATGAGTTTTTGTCGATCTTGCGCTTTATGACTTCACCGTAATATACTGTTTTCAGAACTCTTTCATAGTCAAGGTTATTTCTTGTTGGTGGGATTTTTGACATCACATGAAGGTTAGCTCGTGTAGCGAGCATAGGCCATAGACTTCATGAACACTGAATTAAAGAACCCTTTATTATAAGAAAACGTTGAGCGTCCCTTCGCGGCTAGGAAAAATACGGGCTAAACGAGAGATCCTCATTCGTCGCTGTTTGGTCAATTCTTGTTGGCAATCGGTAAAGGTTTTCACTCTAGTCGTAGCTTTGTAATGCTCTCTGGCTCAAACTCCCGGAGCAATATATAGGGCCAAAATTCCCTGTGGGCTAATTTTCAGCAGTTAAACAATATCAGCTCATTTGTGAAAAGGAACAAGACGTTTTGAGGGGCAGATGTTCCAGTTATCTTGAACAATATAAGATAGTATCTTCAAATATTTTCCAAATTAGGAACTGAGGACTGCCTTATTGGACTTCCCGAATTAAAGCCACGGATGCTGTAGCAGTTATGGGACGTGTTCACAATCCTCAGGTCTTATTGCTTAACTACTTGAAATAATACTTTCACATTCGTTTAGATCGCATAAATGCAATCTAGTCGAAAAAGTAATTAGCTTGAATGATTTATTGACTACATACGATAGAGGTGAAATGAAAGAAGTTAGTTTTCCCTTTGAAAACCCGCATCAAAAGATGCGCCCATTAACGTGGCACCTTCTGGAAGCTTATCTCTATTTGAGGCTATCGAAAAAAACTTGCCTTATAAGTGTCATACCATTCGTTTCTGATTTTTGTTAAGATTACAGCTCGCCACACATGTCATGTGGTCTGCTTAGCATGGGCTGACGCATTGAGCCCGATACACGTGTTTCGATTTTACGATTTCGTCAGTCGGGCAGCTACCCATTCTCGTTTTTTGTTAATCTCTGTGGGTGCCCCTTCCCCACACTAAGAGTTAGCGACGACGAACGTTTTACACTCTGTGTCTAGTGAAATTATCACCGAAAACAGAGTGTTGTACACTCGATTGCTCTTGGTTAGTATATTTAACATATCATATCATTCGTTTCGAGTGTTTTCTTAAGACCACAGCTTAAATTTCATTCTGCCAAAGAATCATTTTCGAGCTAAAACACGAAAGGTCAAAACACGTGTCTCGGGCTCTATAAGTCAGCTCATTTTTAACAGCCACATGACATGGGTGGCTCAGAAATGATTTCGGAAATCATTTATTTGACCACCTATTGCGGTGATATGATACTGTATAACTCAATGGTGTAGAGTGCGCAAAAACATTTGCGTCAGCCGGGATTCGAACCTAGATCTTACTTTCTGGTAGCATGTGCTAAACCGTTGCACCACCGACGTTCCCTGTGCACTCCATGGCTGACGCGAACGTTTTTGCACACCACTCTACACCATTGGTTTTAGTAAAACATCAAAAATGATTATTTGGCAATGTGATGAGATAAGCTTGCAGCTGGATGGTGCCCGTTATAACCTGCTCGTGCTTCCCAGGTCTCTGTGAATAAGATAAATTATAGACTTGAAATGAGGGTATGAGTCAGGACTTGCTCTTCTTACACTGAAAGTGTTAATGAAATTAGGGATAGGTGAAAATGATGCCATATTTTTTCATATAAATCCGAAAATGATCTAAGATCCAACCCAGGATTCTATTCATATCAATGGCTGCCACATTTTGATCATGTTACTGGAGTATTGTTAGATCGAGTCACACAAGTAATACTTTTCCTTTATCATAAATCTTAGCTACAAATCAGTTGATTTCAACATTTGTACTGAAAAAATCATCGTAATCGTCGTTAAAGGAAACTTGGACTTTTTGAACCAAGATACTTAAAGTGAATTAAAGGTTATCATGAGGGTTCAGCAGTCGCTTGTGTCACATTAATTAGCTGTTGTGAACATATTGGGGCATCAATCCCAATCTACGTCTTTCCCAAACCTATGTGTGCAAAGATAAGCAGTTTTGTATGGCATTTCTTCTACTGTTTGTTTTGCCATAACAGCTTCTTTGTTGCACTTTAGCAATTTATCCCATAATTATTTTTGCATTTCAACATTTCTTCTTTTGCCAATCTAATGCTATCGCGAAAAAGAAATCAGTTGATCAATAACACAAGCACCCTCATAATCAGTGATGAGCAAAGATTTGCTGGGTAAAGATTTGGCGCATTCCTCTTAGAATTAGTGGGATTGGCGATCAAAGTGAGTGAGGTTCGTTCGAGGTGATTGCAATCTTTGAATTTTCTCTCCCGTAGATGCTGCTTCAGGGCGCAGATACGATAACAATCCGACGGGGCAAGATCAGGGGTAACGGTGGATGTGGTAGTGCGGTCTGGCCCAGTCTCTCTAAAATTTGGCCAGTCGACTTTGCAGTTTGAAGTGGTCGGTCAACGCAAGAAGTGTTCATCGAGACCTTGCGACTACCAATTTTATTCAGTTGCAAGCGATATTGCTACGGCCGGATTCAAATGTGACCGAGCTTCCAAAAATTTTTCAACACATCGTCTTTTAAAATACTTTTCGGCAATACCCGATTTGAAATAAGAAAAAATTGAGCCAAGCATTAAAGCGGGAAAAATTATGGGGCAATCAAACTAAGCAGCTCAGTTCACTCTGCAATGCCTTTTGACCAAATATTTTCGATGGAAAATTAAGATGATAAAAATCAAGCATCAACTATCAGACATTAGAGGCCATGTTTAAAAAAATTGAATAGTTGCCTATCGCATAGATGCAATTATTGAAAATATTCATTGAATGAGAATATACTTGTATGTTAATGTTAACCTCGCTTACTTAAAACTCTTGATAAGCTCCAGTTTCTGCTGGTGCCAATACTCCGCATGCGCTCCAAAGACCGGTACTATCGTCTTGGAGCGTATAGATTTAAGATACGTATGAGCCTTCATATCTTATTCTGCATGAAAATTTTTCGAAAATAGTTGTAGAATCGAATGCTCAAATGCTGTTGGAATTATAGAAGAAAACTCAAATGGATTTAAGCACATATCGTGAGCTCGGAATGCAATTACCTCACCATCTTTACAAGCCATTTCTGAATTTAGAAATTCTGTTTTGGCTTAGTGATCTTGAGTTTAACAGTGGTTTTAAGCGACCTGTTAGTGCTAACTTGCTAGCTTCTGTTATTCTGCTCTACTGTATACGATTTAGCCAAATGAAGATTGTCTGCCCCATGGTCTTCGTTTAGAGCCCTTGTGAAGTGGTCTAATCACCGTGTCATTGGTCTTCTTGCTTTGTTATTTCAATCTTGTGAAACCCCTCGCAAACATCTCTTGTAGAACTTTTGTCAGAATGAGGTATCATCTGTCGGGTCCACCTGACCTTCAACATTTGGCATCTACGACACAATCTTATATCAATGACGGAATCTAGAATATCACATTTCTTGTCATTCTCACGAGATAAAAGTCGCTTTTCAGTGCGTCTCTTTAGCAGATGATGACTAATATATGTAGGATGGCGAAATTCAATTGATATGGTTGTTATCCAATTTATGATCAGTCTTGATGTATAGCGAGGGGCACCATTTTGGCTTCATATTCCATGATCCACGGACCTCCCTTTTTGAGGGATCCCGCTCGGTCAGTCGCGAGGGCACGTGGCGCGTCCCCAGGTGGTGGATAGGGGAATAAACGCAACCAAAAGCGACAGTGTGCTTCCCAGAGACGCAGGTGGATTCAGGTGACGAGCTCCCTGCTTCTGCAGCGCCGACTTGACAAAAACTCTATTTCTACGAGTCAAGTCGGCCAAAAGCCTGCAATCAAGCGGCTGGGAAGTACAAAGGAGGCGGTTAGGAGTGCCTTCAACAAATAAGCTCCTCCCGCTCCTCCGAGAGAGACTGACAAGCTACTCGTGAGTACCCAGCCCCCATGTTTAGAGCCTGGCAAGCTATACGTTGGGCATCGAAATGCCAAAAACAGCAACAATATGGGCCTCATTCCCTGACCCCGAAAGAGCCCCAGATACGGCAGCGCCAGGTAGGACGAGTACGGAGAGGCTGCTAAAATCTCAGGGCCGTACTAGGCTGCCAAGATCGAAACAGACTAAAATGACGATCTGTACCTACAATGCAAGAACCCTTGCTAACGAATCCGCTGTAGAAGATCTATTGATTCAAGCAAGAAGAATAAGGTACGACGTCATTGGCCTGGCTGAGACGAGAAGACGCCATCTTTTTCACGCTGTTTATGACACCAGAGAAGAACTGCTCCTTGGTACATGCGATCGGAGAGCTGTCGGCGGCGTTGGCTTCCTCGTCAAATCGAATTTGACAGTGAACATCGATTCATTCGAACAACTAACAACCCGAATCGGACGATTACGGTTGAAACGATGTGGTTCTATGCCGGCTTTGACCATGTTCGTTGCTTACGCACCAACATCAAGCTATGACGAAGACGAAGTCGAAGCGTTCTATATGGACCTCGAAAAAATTCTTCAGGAAGATCATACATTCTTCAAGGTCATTGTAGGAGATTTTAAAGCAAAAATTGGACCTAGAAGAACGTCTGAAGAGCGTCACATAGGGACTCACGGACTAGCGTGCTGCTCTTCGTAATCATGGTAAAGGCTGTGGGGCCAAACACTGAGGTTTATTTGAACAAGATTATTCCAGATATCCTGCAAACTTATGCCATTTTCTCTTCGATATTGTCAGAAGTGACTGAGTGGGCATATCTACTTAAAATTTTGTGTTCCTAAATGTACATCTACCTAATGCGGTATACATGTTGATTTCCGCTGTATTTTTTCTCGTTGTCAATAATCAATAATATGGAATATATATTCCATTTCAGATCATTCTCTTCATTGTTCACCTCTCTACCTAATATATGTGAAATTCTTCATCGGTTCGTTCTATATTAAGTACCTCTAAGTACTCGATAATTTTGCGAGAAGGCTTGTCTCTACAATTCTTAGATTTTCGTGCATTTTATTTTCCCGTCTTGATGAAATTTTCACTTTATGATGTGACTTGACGAATCACACAAGCCCCTCATCGGACAGATATTGAAGAAGCTTATGCACCTTCTCTGGTGCTTGGTATTGTTTACGGTATTCACCTTTCTCAGGTTTCATTATTCATTTCTGTTTCGTAAAATTTGTGATCTTGCAGTTTAAGTAAATGGTTAGCCACTTTGATTTCCAAATTTTTTCTTTCTCACTGTGACCTTACAGTGGTTGTGATGTGCTAGTTTGTTACGACAGTTCATAGAAGAGCACTATCACATTGGTGCTGTGGCACAGTGATATGGAGTACTGATCATTTTACGACGAACAGTAAACAACCACTCAGCTGCTATTTCCAGTAGATTCACTATCTAAATTTTGCTTTCTTGATAGTGAGGCTTCACAGTAAACACGGATCAACTGATTATGTATACTCCTCTCAATGTCTTAAACATCCAGAACTGTGTGATGATCAGTGTGAATGAGTAGTCGTCATTCTATGTAGAGTAAACTGCTGTAGGCGGTCATGGAATGTTTGGGAAATCGGAGTGCTTCGTGGAGCTGCGTGCGTGACAGGAGTTCGTGCATTCTTTTTTAGCAGTTGCAAAGCTGTTGATATCACTATCTATCTAACACTGCCTGACATTTCGGTAGCTTCAACTTCGTGAGCATTTGAAAAAGTCGTATTCACTCGCAACTTACTCAGTCAAAACTTTTATATCCTGATTAGAATGAACACTGTTCTAACACTTTATTGGATCCGTCATCTCAGATTTTTCATTGTGGGGATCCCAGTACTCCTAACATTCAATTCGCTTTTCATCTCCTTCCTGAACGGAGTAGAATACTGATCGAGCGAGTCTCCTTGCAATCTCTAGGACAGCCTTGTTGTGGCGATTCATAGCGCGTTGTTGTTGACTGCCGGAGAGAATTTGGAGGTGGATCTTGGCAAACGCGCGTGCAGCGACGAGCATCACAACCACTCGGCTACGGCGACCCGACTGGAACGAACTGAATACATAATTTCTAATCGCAATTTAAACAACTTCTCACAGCCGTTCTCTTATCTGAAAGCTGGTCTGTATTAAGCGAACTGACAAAAACTCTTCCCAAGACATTATCTCAGCATATGTTTTGTTCTCGACTTTAAGATACTCTAAGGTTTCTGTTCATGCGACATTATTTGTACGCAGTTATTTGGCCGGATAAAGTCTAGGATTGCGCCAAAAGTTCGGAACATTTCTTGGAGGTCTCGTTTTCAAGCGCCAATCAACAGCAAAATCAGCAATATCTATTCTAAACATAGTAACTAATCTTCAAAGTACAGGCTTTCCTTTTTACTTTGAAACCTCGTTTTATGCTAATGTCCGCTGCGAAAAGCCAAGCTCTTTAGCCAAATCACGAGTGCTCGATGAATGCTCAGCATCCAGAGATGCCTGCAAATCACTTTCATCCAAAATAGATGGTCGGCCAAAACGAGCCATATCTTCAAGATCAAAATCACCTTCTTTGAATGTCTCAAGTCATCTGCCCATTGTCGAATTTGTGGCCGTACCGGCAACTTCATCCTCGCCAATCACATTGACGACTGAAGGAGTCGTTAAACTTTTCTCAATAAAGACGGATCAACACAAGCTAATTATACTCTCCAATAGGTGTTTTGGAACTGAAATTAATGAGATGAATAAATATATACAAAACTATCGATAGTAAACGACACAAATATGTCAAAAATGTAAATTTCGAAGCTTTCCCAGAACTTCTTGCTCAACCTAATAGTAGTAACAACCGCCACACGCAAAGGAAGCGATGCCGTTCGGGAAGAATTCCCCCCACAAAAAAATCTTTTAGGTTTACGACGTTCATGAAGAAGGAAAATGCTCATCCAAGCGATCCTCACAGTGGAAGAATACTGTGATACGGGTCAAATAAAGTGATAAGATGTGAAGTATTGCTCATGGTATGGGAAATATTTTCTGTAGGGTTTTCGGATGCACTGCAGTTCTAATAAATGATTGACTTTTGTTCTGACGTTGGAAAACTGGCTGTGTAACATACCAGCACGCTTTCTTGCAAGATGTAATGGAGCCGAACCAACCCAATCGGCACTTTGACAAAGCAGAGTAATACTTCCTACTGTGACACTACTTTTTTGCTATTTTAGCCCTAGTCGAGGCCGATTTCTCTCCTTCTTCCAACACTTGTCTCACCAACAGCTATGGCAAGGTTTGTCGAGAATCAGAATTCATTTCATTTGACCGCCTATTGCGGTGGTATGATATCACAATAAACCCAATTATACAATAATATAGAGTGGCGTGCAAGAACACTTGCGTCGGCTGGGATTTGTCGAGAATGTTTTTTTAGACGATTATCAATATATTCAACAGGCAATAAAAATATGTCGAGAGAATCGGTATTGCAGTCACTAGTGTACTGCCGAAGAAATTCATGAGAATGGTGGTCTAAAGATAGAGGAATAAGAAGAATTAGTTAAAGCTAGATTATCGTATTTATGCTAAGTAGCGGTTTTTGACCTTCCACTTTCACTTTGTCAATTTGACACTGAATTTTTACGTTGCCGTAAGCAAATTCGTCACGATTGAAAATGTTGCAGTGAACAACTCCATTTGTTGCACTCCATACAATCGCCCTAGTCTTCTTTCGATTCTGGAATTGAATTTAAGGTGCTTTAAGTAAGTTTGGTTAGAATTACGTCCTTGATTTTTGTACAGATTCAAGTTTTTGCCAAAATTTACTTTTCCAAGATTATCTCGCTTAAATTCTTTACCTTCGGCTCGTTTTTTTTCACTCTGCAAGACGTCCAGAACTTGGCGTGACTAATTTCATTTTTTGCTCATTTAGTATATTATAACAAGCTCTGGAGTCGTCGTAGATGGATTAATGTCATTTAACTTTCGAAAGTAATCGTCGTTGATCGTCAATGCTGCCATTCCGCTCTTTTTTTGAGCACCGCTGTGACGTGTGTTACTTCACTGAATAAATTTTTGCTATTGAAAACACTCTTCCAAGAAATGTGGTTACATCTTTCGACTTGTTGAGAAAAGGTTGCTAGAATATGTTTTGTCATCAGCACTCCGATATCCCATATCGAAGAGAGAAGACAATAGTTTGGTCCAATGTAAGAAAGCATCACTGTAATAACTTAGGGTGAAATTTGTACATCAAAAAGTTACACGTTCTTGACACAATGGCGCAAGTATCTGTTTAACATATTCGTTAATATTGCTTTAGAATTCATGAGAAATATTGCGTAATACTCTGCAAGCAGGCATGAAACACAAATCTGACTTTAGTTATAACAGTACCAGCTTTAGCTGATGAGACTCAGCTGATGCAATAGTAAAGATTTTAAGCTCACCTAGGCTCAGCCTAGCACAGGAAGCCTTGTTTCTTAGACGTTTTACGCGTTCTCAATCTTCCGAAGACTAAGGGAAATATCTTAACTAAGATTTCAGTGCTTCTACTCAATACTCAAACATAAGGTAGTTCTATCATTGGGGATAAATGCTATTAGAATCACACGTTTTTGTTAACGTGAAAAAGAAGCGTTTTTTATTACTGGGATAAAAATGTGAGTCTTGCGACATGGTATAATCAAAGTAGAAGCGAGATTTGATTTTATAGAAATATGGAGTACTCTGCGCGTCAAAAAAACATTTAGTGTGCGTCAAAAACAGAGTACGTTGCAGAAAGTACGTGAATAACGGTAGGGAGTCAGACTTGAGATGAGTTAGTTTATGTTAGAGCAGCTAGAATATCTTTGAGATTGCAGGGCGACGTGCTCAGTCAGTACACTACGACTTTTATGAAGAAGACAAATTGATACTAATAGAATGCGAGAAGTACTGAGACGGAGTGGAAAAAGCTGTGATATGCTTCAGACAAAGTATTAAAGTATCGCACAATGTATATATCAGTGACAGTGTAGAGAAGTTACGCATGAACATTTTCATGACGCGTCTTCAAAAATCGTACAAATTCCAGATTGTTTTCGGATAATCGCCTAATCTGTTAGCTTGTTATTATCATTTTTTTTCAGTGATATTTCTGCTGGTTACTTGAATTTCTACACCATGGGAATTATAGCAACTAAAGGAGACATGCTGGAAGCTGAAAAGATTGCAAACAATCCGGTGCGTTTATCAAATTTTTTACAAGAATGCCTCAGTACTATGATGAATCAAAGTCCCACTGGTTTCTAAATAGAGCATGTTACTGTTTTCTCGATCTTAAATCTTTTGAGTTGCTCATCTCATTAAATGCAATATTATTAAGTTGGGGGAAAAGTTCCATATCATCCGCGAATAATTCGAATTTTGTCTTTATTTCACAGTGTCGGTTATTGTAAATCCATGTGAATATCTCAGGAATATTTCCCTGAGAAACTTTCGATGCGTTGAAGGAGAAGTATCCAATATTGGTTCGTCGAGAGTGCGCGCTGTTTTCAGACAGACGATACCAAACCTCGCACAGTAAAGTAAACTAAGGAAAAGTCAATGAATTGGAGACAGTTGAGGTCTTGCCGCACCCAGCCTACAATCCAGATGCTGCGCCGTCTGATCCGAGATACAGTTCCGCTTAATGGAACATTTCCTGCGTGTACGCCGATTCGAGACATTCGATCAAGTTTAAGAGGTATGGCAGGAGTTTTTTTGGAAGAAAGCCCAAGCAATGGCGATTTTGAGCAGGTGAGAAGCTTGCAGATCGTTGGCAGAAGATCGTGGATAGTGATGGTCTTTATTTTGGCGAGCAACTGTTGTTGCATTTAACTAAATTTTTGTATAAACTTTGGATTTTCAGCCGGCGTTAAGGAACTTTTCCCGGAACTTAGTATTTCTTTGTTTACATTATGCTAGTTGGACTTTTTTGATCATTTTGATTTCCGGCAATGCATATTCTCAGGAGCGGCTCTTTCTACATCCGATGTTCAAAGATATGGTCAAAATGAACGAAAATATTATGAGATTTCGTCCAATGTCACCTGATGTTTTAAGACATCTATTCGAAAAATTCTTCGTGCAAGTCGATACGCCAGGGCACGGTGTATTTCTTTAATAGTGAAATTTTAGTGTTAGCAAATTTTCATTGTTTCCGAGACCGATTTTTAATAGTCACAATCAAATATCAAGAAGTGTTGGAATATTGTCCAAGCTAACACGAGTTGTTTCGCGACTTTTATCCTGCAATATCTGGATTTCAATCAGATATCGATCGCCTTCGCCAAAGTTGCATTAGTCGGCACCTTTTTAGAGAAAAGCAGCCACTCAGTAAGAGTCATTAGTAAGAGGCACATAGCTCATATGGAATGTTAACTCTTTCCGGGCGGCGGAAGTCGTTTCCAGCCCTATAATTTCCAAAAGTGTTTCTTGTTGGACGAAAAGTTTTAATTAGATTTTTTAGTTGTTTGATGAAGCTTAAATTTCGTCGATTACAACGCCGTCCTTGGTTCCAAGAACTTAATACGCTGTAAGCAAAAATGAAATGTGTTACGCCCAGAGATTTTTGTTTGCACGGCTAGGGTCTGTGAATGAGTTCCTATTAGACTACATCAGTAATCCTTCGATGGCGCAAATCTCGTTGATTTCGAAGCTGAATTTTGTTTTCAAGGTTATTAGTGTAATGTAGGAGCGGAAAGAAGATCACGTTTTACACTAGAGCTTTTTTCGCACATAAGAGCTATATGTGCACTAAAAGTGTATGAGTGCGTAGAAAAATTACGTAGTATCAAAGTAATACGGAAATTCTGAAATCTTCACATATGAAGCGAAAAATTGGTTCTTTTTTGTTGGACACCTCGGAATGAAAAAAAGATACCTCTCGCTGGACAAGAACTTTTCATGAGAGTGCTAGCAATCATTCGAAAACTCTGATCTCTGGCTAGAGTAATGCATAGCTGTATCTTGAAAGCACGCTCTTATATTGCTGTAAAATTCAAAATGAAGTCATGTTTTGCATCGGCGGCGTAGTTCTACTAATGCTCCGCTGAAAGCACGAAAAGAATATGAACGTGTATAGGAAATCTTGCAGTACCAGGATTAATGTTCAATCTGAAGTTTACTTCGAAGCGGAGGAAAAATTTTTAATTGATTGATAAAGTCGCCCTTCACTTGTAACGCGCCACCACATTTCGATTGATCGAGGGTGCTGCCGATCGAATCTACGACCACCACACACGTGGACCATAGATTACAGTAAACAGACGCACCGAACATGTGGAACTCGATCTCATTTTTTTATTGTTGCACTGTAATAAATTATCTGTTTTGTCCTGGCAAGGTTATGCTCCAAAACCACATATCCACAGATAATGAGCGAATGCAAAGCCCTGGAATTCAGGCCTGAGTTTGACTCACGTTTCACCTTTGCTGGGGTACCTTTTTTTGTTTTCCGCCGTTTTTTTTTGTTGTGATAATACTAAAAATCAAGTACGTTTTCTATACCCAAAATACTTATATTATGGTTTTTATGGGACTTTCAAGATGATGACTTCTACTCGAAGAACGCCATTTGATAGAACTTCACTTTGCAGATTTCTTAATCAAAGGTTGTTGAAATTGCTTCATTTTGAGATAGTTCAATGGCGCATTTTCCTGCGAACATTTTGTTATACAAATTGCCTATACTTGCTTTAAGATGGAGCTGTCGCGGTAAGAAAATCCTTTTCTATTCATGCACGAATGGCGCGTAAAGAAAAGATGCTAGTGAAGTGGCGCATAAGATTAATGAAGCTTGGTGCGAGTTCAGTTTCAAAGCAAGTACAGGCAAGTTCTATACCAAAATGCTCAACGTAGCGATACCGAGGTCATGCAGTTTTATAGCACAAATCGTATTGGGAAACTAAAGCGACATGAACTTCGAAATTTCGCTGCGTGATGATGCTCTAGTTCATATTGCAAAACGTTCAAAAGCGTTAAAAGAGGCAAGATGATAGGTTTGAGGAGGTTTTGCCCTACCTGCCTTACTCTGCCGACATTGCACCGTCTGATTAACTTGAAATTACCAAATTCAATATGAAAACTAGCAAATTTCAAAAAAGTATGGTTTTTCGGATACAAAAGTTGTCATCTTCGAAGTCCCATGGGAACAATCATGTAATATATTTCTATAAAAAAAAGCTACAAATAATTAGCGTTTTCATCGACTTTCAAGCAAAATAGGAAATTTACATTTTTTTGATTTCTGTTATTATTACAAAAAAGGCGGCGGAGTCATATCTGTGCACCTAATAGATATGCATCATTTACGATCTACCAGAATTTTTTACTTTACTATTTATAGTAGTTTTAAACTCTCCCTACCCTTTCCAGTATAGCCAGAAATGCGGGCTTAGCTTCCGCCTGATGTTCAATATTTTGCGTATCATTCAACTTCCTCGCCTTCACTTATGTTTTGCAGTAGCACAAACAGCGTAGCGTTCTCTTCATCTGTGGTAGTCTCGCAAATGCAGATATTTTGATTTTCATTCCAACGCCGAGCGCATGTGGCGCAATGGTTAAAGGTGCTCTGCGTTGCACACGAGGTCAGTGGTTCGATCTCGCGTTCATAGCTCACCAAGCCATCCATCCCTCCGGGGTCGGTAAATGTGTACCAGACAGGTCTCAGACATGTCTCGGAGGATAGGCAGCACTGACTCGGTTCAGCGGGAGGCCACCGCGAGTCAATGTAAAGGCCAGATATGCATTCAATCACCTCAAACGAAGTTAAAAATTGAAGTCGAATGCATGGCGCATCCCTCAGGGATTGATCAACGGCGAGAGCTTTATCCTTTTTTATCCAGTCCAACGCCAACAATCTCAGTGGGCTAATAAAGTGTCTCTTTCGAAAAGCACTATCCTGCATGTTGTGAAATTTATATATTATTACTTAGCTCACCATTACGTCAGTAGTATTTCGCATGATGCGTGCTTGATAAAAACTCGTTTTTTACTATGAGATGGGACATGCTTATTCATATTATAGTTGAGAGATGCAAAAACTCCTATCTACTGATAGGTCATATCAATACATTTCGTCCAACATGTCCTGATGTATGAATTGGTTTGAGCTCATGCCGTCCATTATGATCCAGCAACCATGTTTTCTCTGCATTTCTCTGAAAATTCGTTTAGTTGCTTTAAATATTATACCAAACAATTTATCGTATTCAGCGATGCACGAAAAGAATCCGCTAAAGAGAACGAACTTTCCAAGCCGGAGAATGTATGCAGATTGAAGGCTGTTAGTTTTCTTTTCTGCTGAGCTCAATATAAATTGGGAACTGTGAGTAGATTTTCTTTTCTAAGGTTGCAATTTCTTGATGGAGCTCATCGGAAGAGTGTGTCAAGCTCAACAGAAAACTATGTTTGTTCTATGCCTATTCTAAATTTACCTTTCTTAATGCGTGAAGCCTTTGTTGTTATCAGTGCTGATTATATACTCTCGAAAAATGTGTCAATAATATTTTTTCTGAACTTCACGGCGGTGATATTTTGACTCTTCTCTAAGAATGGGATCAAAACTTTTTAGTCACAGAACCCGTGTACCGCTTCCTATGCAAGAGACAGGGGTGATAAATGCGTTGCGTAGTGATCATATATCCTGGCAGCATATTTTAAATAATTCACAAGGTCTGTTACGGCGCTTTTCTGTGCTAGACATGCGTTGCGGTCTTCTAGCCTCATCAGTGACACGATAGCTTTTGGTTCAGCAAATTACTTGTAAAGAAGTGTACCCTCTTCATATGGAAGAAGTGACGCCGAATTAGTTACACTGACTGTAAAGTGGAACAACCACCCTACGCTTTAGTGATAACAAGTCAGTGCATGTCGATATCGAGAAAAAAAATTTGCACTTTCAGCGGTGTGCCTCGATAAAGACTTCGAAATATATATGGGAGGAGTTATAAGCTTTTCCTTCCCAACAAAAGAAGTCCAGTTATCTCCAGCAGATTCAAAAGTGCTCTCAGCTTACATTCTTAGTTTCCTCAAAAAAAAACACAGAAAACTAAATGTAACTTCTGTTTTGTCGAAACTCTATTAGCTAACTGACCAATAGGGGGTAGTGTTTGTATTCCTTGCGCAAATGAACTTCTACATAATAAGCAGGGTCTTAACCGATATATTAGAGTCCTAAAAGAAGCTCTAACTAGTACAGACAATGTTTTGTGTCTTTATGGTTTCATGGCAGTCGGTCCAGATTAGATACCGAGAGATGGTCTCCCAGGACAACAGCCGAGATAAAGATCTGTTGGATAAATATAAACGCTACGGATTCAGTTTTACTGAACCTGATCTTAACAACAAAGTAAGCGCACGCAGTCATAAACTCTGCTATATTCCTAATTGCTTGATGAGAATGTTATACGTTATGTGGGCATACAACTAATTTTTTCAAGGTGGTCAAAAATTTAACTGGACGGAGCACAGTGACGAAGGGATGAAAGCAATCAATTTTTCTTGCAATTCATTTTGATAATAGCTCTAATCATCTTATGATTGGAATCAGTAAAAACGCAAGTCAGTATCATAAGATGACGCCGTCTCGTTTTAGATATTATATTGATTTTTTATATATACTAAAGATGCCTAATTTCGTGTTCATACGGCCAGTACATACAATTTTTATCTCGTCTACTCTTCGTGTCAGAGGCGTGAAGTACTAGCCTAATTAGCCATCTATCATTTAAAAAGCAAAATGCCGCGATACTGAGTCAAGAGTTATGAAACGTCTTAGTACCGCTCATATGAGCGTAATTAATCGTAATTTTTCTCTCACCAGCAGCGCTTTGTGCGGTATTCCAGCCTCACTACGGTGGCCTATTTTGTATAACTAAGCATAGAAAGTGATTCTCCTCGCCTAGCGTCTCTAACTTCACACAGTGATTGGTATCTTGTTGATTGTAATAAAGACTTGCAGAAAGTAAGTCGAAATTAATGATCGGGGAAAAAAGAAGTTCAATGTGAGTAATGTTGTCCTTTTACGTGTTGCAATTCTTCTCATGCATTGAGATAGTTAGGGTTATACCCAAAACAGGAGTTGAAGAGAGCTACTGAAGCTCGCGAAAGTCCTTCAAAACCGGCCACAATTGTAAAGACCATGTACGATGAACCTGTCAAATCAAATTCGTTCGTGAACAGAATTCCGCAAAGAAACTGGCAAACTCAAGCCTAATGTTTTTTCTCAACGAGCTCATTTTTGTCCTGTCTTTTTGTTACTAGGATTGAAGGGTAGTTCAAGAGTAGTTTCTTACTTGTAGTTTTTTCACCAATAGTAGCTTGATCTTACAGTGCACTAAGAACTCCGATTGTTTCCGCGAGAGTCAAAACTATTCTCTTGATGCTAACAGGTACCTTTTAGTTATGAGAGGACAATTGAAAAACCGATCTCATTCGCTGGTGAGGAAATTTTCATAGGAGTGTTTGCAACTTTGCGAAAGCTGAGACTTCAGGCTATAGCGCCACGTAGCTGGTTTTCAAATCACCCTTTTAAAACGCTGTGATCTCCACACAAATCTATCATTCAGATGTGCATATTTTTCGCCGGATAGAGCTCTCTCTTTGGATTATTAGTTATCGTTCGATAGCGTAATTGAATTTGATTCCAACGTTGTGCTCATATCCTGAAATGACCGTTTCTCTGAAATGCAGCAGTAAACAAGTTGGATTTGCATCTGCCATAAATGCCCTCTTTGGCCAACTCACGTGCGGCTGGTTAACAGCCATGTTCGATGACGCGATGACCATCGACTTTTCGGGCAAATGAACGCTCAGAGAAGTATTGCGTCAGCAGTTCACGTGGAAGCCCCACGCACACCCACGTGAATTGTCCAAAGAGGGCATTGATCGCAATTTTGTGCGTCTCTTAACTGACTACTTTTTGAAAGGTGTTCACTCTGCGATAGCAGTATTTTTTCGCTGAGAAGACAAGTAAAAATAATAAAGAGCGAAGAAATACTTCATTTTACCCAAAAATCTTGAGACATCCGGGTTACGTCATTCTTAGATCGCCAACAGGAAGTTCTTCTGTGAGTGGGAGAAAAGTTTTCCACTTTGGGAATCAGATTCTTCCACAACCATGGAGAATTATTTGGTGAACGATAAGTATCATGTGATTGCTCGACCTAATGCTCACTCATTTTTCTTTCACTAATCTTTACCATTCACGCAACGTTTGGCTCACATAGAATAAAAGATATGAAGAAGGAGAAAGTAGAAACTGCTAGAATACAAATCGTCCGCGGTGAATTAGCTCAGCAGTTACTGACATTGTCTTACAGACAAAGCTGCGCTGAACTTCCGTCCTATCGCTCTAAGTTTTGTAGGGGCCAATGTCCAACCTGATTTCGCTCGTAGCAGTGGTACACACAAGTCGACCTCTTGTTGTTCACCACTCCTCTATTTGAAATTCTTGAGGCCTATTGTAATATGCTCACCAGGTGAATAGCTCATTAGCTAACTTAATGTACTTTTAAGTTTATGTAGACTCCAATAATACCGTCATTTGTAATTACCGAAAAATGTGAATGGTTTCTTGGCACCCCATTTTAAACTGTGTATTGCACTTTGTGTAATCTAATCATGGTCAAAATGTGATTACTGGGTGCAGTGAACTACGTGAGAGCTCTTTTTTCCACTCATAAACCAGTTCTTTTTTAGGATCAAAATGGAATTTTGCGTGAGTCAACGTTGAGGTCCAATAATCAAGCTTCCTTACAAATGATTCGTGATTACACCTATTTGTATCGGAACCCAAACACTGATGGATATCGTTGCGTGCGTAAACTTCATATGTTTCGAATCGAATAGCTGTGATGAAGCTGATCACCTTTGTTTACAGCTGGAACAGGTCCTGCATTTGTTAAATACGAGAAGTGCGGACTACTGGATTCCACGAATCGGATCTCATCTCCCAGAAGTTGAAATTGTTACGTTTCTTGACAAAGTATCATTGGAGCCATATTTCATTGCTCACATACCATATATACTCGTGTGTACGCATGTATACGTGTATGTACACGTTCGTAGACACATATATACATTCATTCGAACATATATCACCAGTATCACCTGTCGTCCCGTTGATCGTCGAGTGACTCGAGCGGGTGCCAGCAACTCTTCCATTTTTCCTGTCGCGTGCAAGAGTAGCCCAGTGGGTCCTCCTCGTTCTAGGGATTCGCTAAGCATCATAACCTTCTTCTATCGCTTTCGTGAAGAAATCGGAGCAACGGGGTCAGTGGTCTTCTTTGGAGCGCTTGACGTCCCGAGGAATCCAGTCGGTAACGGCTATCGTCCATCGGTTGTCGTTGAAGCGCATCACGTGTCCGGCCCACATTATTTTCGATATTCTGGCGTGTAGAACGGCGTCTCTGATTTTCGGTCGTTGACGTAGGTCAGAACTTCTGATCCTTTCTCTCACTTGCGAGATATGGGATGCTCCTAGCATCGACCTTTCGACTGCGCGTTCGATAACGACAAGTGATCTTTCATCCTGCTTACGTAGCGACCAGGTTTCTGCTGCATAAGTCAAGGCAGGAATAACTGTCGAGTCGAAAAGGTGGGCACGGAGTCGGATGTTCTTTGTCCTCTTCACTACATCTTCGATGCTCTCAAACGTTCCCCAAGCCGCTCGTTTCCTCCTGCTCAACTCTGGAGCTAGGTCGTTCATCATGTTGATTTCACGACCTAGATAGACGTAACTGGAGCATTCGGAGATTGTCATTCCGTTGAGCGTGAATGGGGCATTTGAAACCCATCCGTTCCTCATGAACATTGTTTTCGTTAGATTCAGTTGAAGACCGATCTTTCCACAGGCGTTATCGAAATCAGTCAACATTCGTTCCGCTTGGCTGATGTTTGGTGTTATGAGAACGATATCGTCAGCAAAGCGAAGATGGTTTAATTGTCGACCGTCAGTTTTCACTCCCATTTCGTCCCATTCTAATGTTCGCATGACGTTTTGTAGGGTAGCAGTGAATAGTTTTGGCAAAATTGTATCGCCTTGTCGAACCCTTCTTATTACGTCAATAGTGATATTGTTGTAGAATGGAGATATTTTGGTCGTGAAATCTTTATAAAGCTCACGAAGGATAATTATGTACCGAGTAGGGACGCCCTGGTTATGCAGAGCCTCTATAACCGCTTCTGTTTCCACTGATCAAAGGCTTCCTGCAGATCGATGAAAGTGAAACAGAGTGGTTGTTCGTACTCTCGTGAAACTCAATGCGTCTTGTAAACGTGTGGATGTGGTCCATGGTACTAAATCCTTTTCGAAACCCTGCTTGTTCGCATGGCTGTCCTTCGTCCAGTGCTCTGTCAATCCTGTTCAGGATGACTCGAGTAAAGAGTTTATAGACAACGGACAGCAAGCAGATTGGGCGATAATTGCCTATGTCGTGAAGGTCTCCCTTTTTGAACAACAATACGGTCTTGCTGGTTTTCTATTGAATAGGGACCTCGCATTCCGACAGGTAACGAGTGAAGAGCCGAGCCAGAGTGTTGATGAGAACTGGCGGCAGATTCTTCAGATGTTCCGGTCTAATCCTGTCTGGACCGGGTGTTGTTCTGTTCTTCACCGACGATATAGCGTGTCGGATTTTGGAAGGGACTACCGGTGGGACCATATTCGTCCTCCTTCAGTTTATATGACGGTAAGAGGACATGGCTAGCGAAGAGATCTGAGTAGTACTAATGGATGATTTTCTCCATAGCCCTTCTCGAAGCTGTAATTGTCCCGTCAGGGTATCGCAGTGTAATCATCTAAGTCTTATAGTTGGCGAAGCCTCGATGGGCTTTGCAAATTCTCTTTTCAGCTTATGCAGCTTCTGCCATAACTGCTGCTGTTCTCTTTTTGAGGTCTTCTTTTATCGCTCCTCTGCAGCGTTTCGCAAATTCGGACGTAAGGTATCGGTTGCCTGCAGCTCGCGCGATTCCACGTTGACGTATCAGCTCGACTGTCCGTGGGAACAAGCGTCGCTTCTAGACCTTAGGACTCTCGGCTTTTATAGCGCTAACGTGAAGATATTCAACGAGTCAGTCGTATTCTTCGTCGATGTTGTCGACAACGGTATTTCCCAAGAGCCGACTAATGATTTGAATACATCCAAGTTTATGGCAGTTCTGGGCTTCGTTGTTTGAATTTAGCGGCTTTCTCTGCTTTCCTGGAAAAACGGAACGTTGCGCGAAGGAGGCGATGTTCTGATATCGTGTAGAACTTAGGAACAACAGCGACATCGGTCAGGCAAAACTTTCGATTTACTATGATTTAATCTATTTCGTTATGGTACTCTCCACTGGGAGACTTCCACGTCCATCGCTGAGAAATTGGCTTTTGGAATTGCGAGTTACCATAGATGGTTTGAGTCGTCATGATAAACTCAGATAGCCTCTCACCCTGTTCATTCCATTCTAGTCCGTGGGTCCTTATGTGACGTTCTTCTAGGTCCAATTTTTGCGTTGAAATCTCCGACAATGGCCTTGAAGAATGTATGATCTTTCCTGAAGAATTTTTCGAGATCCATATAGAACGCTTCGACTTCGCCTTCGTCATAGCTTGATATTGGTGCGTAAGCAACGAAGATGGTCAAAGCCGGCATAGAACCACATCGTTTCAACAGTAATCGTCCGATTCGGGTTGTTAGTTGTTCGAATGAATCAATGTTCACGGTCAAATTCGATTTGACGAGGACGCCAACGCCCCCGACAGCTCTACGATTGCATGTGCCAAGGAGCAGTTAT